>JAULKM010000003.1:3439920-3450759 GCA_032355605.1 Rubia tinctorum | reverse complement strand
CATCAGTTTCTGATGCAGACGTTGAAGCCAAGAACTTGGGAAATCCCACAAGTCATGGAGATGCTTTAAGAAGTTTGGAAGAAGAGATTGGTCCAGCTTCTCCTCAGGAACACTTGTTCTTGCAGCACAATTTCTAGTATTTGGGAAATCTGATGATTCTGATTTAGTTACATTTGTGTTGAAAATCTGATTATTGTTTTTTCCTTTAGTGTTTGGGCAGAGTTTACAGTTTCATCATGGTTGTGAAGTTATAGTGTAATATGATGATGGATAATTTCTCTCCCCAACAATGTAATGACAAGTGAAAAACAATGAAAGTGGATTCGGTTTCATAGATTATTAGACTCGTTTTTTTTATACAGACCAACATTATGGTAAGTTAGAGGTCCTATAGTTATTTAGATTATATATAAAATTAATTTCATTCTTTCTAAATTTTGGGTAAGAATTGATATTTATTGAATCAATGGTTGGTGGACCCATTATAGCGTTGGTTAGTGGTATATATGACTCGCTCTGTTTAGCCAACTTAACAGGTCACAACGAAACAACGAGCCAAGCAACACAAAATAACCACTTTGTTAATAGGTGCAAATATGGTAGTTCGCTCAATGAAACCACGAACATGTTAACATCACAACTAATCGCTCGTGCCGCAGATGTAGAAGAAAGCACCACTGGTAAAGAAGGCCACGATACTCCACATCCGGACGTATCACATGCAAAGAGGGGACATGATCCAGAGGCGAGATCGCTATAATCGGGCCACGAACTCACATTCCGGACAACCTATAAATAAGGAGAGAAATACTAGTATCAAGTAAGTGAAAATGCCTAATAAAGATACATGTTATTGCGGGCATTCCTTCCAGATAGAGATAAAACTCAAGACCGACCGACATTCTCCTCTCATCGGGTACCTGCAGGAAGTTCCCCGGAAGGGGGAGGGGGTTCCTCGAAGAGAAACTCTGACATCCAAGTCAAACTCAATAAATATAGTCATTGTGTTGTGTTGTTTTTGTCTTACCTAGAGGTCTGTGCTTTTCTTCCCTTCTTATAGGTTTCTGGATCGTGCAATCGTGGCTTGTGTTGATTTCTCATCTTGTGCTTGATCGTGGACTTAGTGGGGCATGTCGTGGTAGTGGTGCTTCTGTACTTCGTACATGGAGATGATTGCTTGTGAGCGGACTTGGTTAGGTTCACTTCTTTGCTTGAGGCGAACTGGTTGTCGAAGGCTAGAGGAGGTATAGTGTTTGCTTGCTTTACTCAAAATGAACACGTAGTATGTCTGATTTTGGGGGAAAACTAGTGAAGCTAACACAAAGTGGCGTGTAGGTTCGTGGATGAAATCATCTATTTAATTTCTATTCTATCGGGGGGACGAGATACATTGGCCCGCAAATCGAGGAAAGTTAATACATCCAGTTAATTGCTTGGTAAGTAATCATTACGAGGCTTGTCTGCCGATTGACAGCTTCCCTTTTCAGCTGACTCAAGTAATTTCTTCTTATCGACAAGGTGAGCTTTCTGAGGCATGGTTTATTATGAATATAAAGAGTTGAATATAAAGAGTTACTAGGGTAATTTGTTATGCAATACCTCAATTTGTTTTGCTTTGCTGGAGATTGAGTGGGATCGCCTTGACTCCCGTATTTCGAAGGTATTACCTCTTTTTCTTTTCCTTTGTTCCAAGTATGGTATATGTACGTTTTGAATCGTCTTCCTCAGTAACCCGTTCTAATGTGGGTGACGGTGAGGTGGCTCATGATGAAAGGGTGGATATTGACACTATTGGAAACCCCTTGATTAAAGACATGCAATCAAAGGTGGTTCCTGAGCAATAACCTTTAATTAGGACCCGAATGAAGTTCAGAGTTTGGAACTCCCTCCCAAGTCATATCTTTCATTTTAGAGGCAGATTTAAATCGATTAAAGGTGGTTCCGTATTTAATGAAAATTTATTAAAGGCGGTTCTATTATTGAGCCACCATTAATGGGATGCATTTAATTGGGATTTTAATCCACTATACAAATAAATTCTTAGGTTTTTCTCCCCTTGATTTTTTCCTCCCTCCTTAGGTTTTTCTCCCCCTCCCCTTTAGGGTTTTCTCCCGCCGCTCAGCCTCCCCCCTTATGTCTCCACCGCCACCACCCTCACGCCTCTGTCCATCCTCCACGGTCGCCACCCTCACACCGTTGCGACCCTCACGCCTCCACCCACCCTCATGACACCCTCCACCCTTACCTGCGCCTCTGAAGCCCGCCACTGCTCGCCTCCACAGCTGAAGCCCACTGTCGCTCGCCTCCTCTATTGAATCCCACCGCAGCTGAAGCCCATCGCCGCGTCAAAACTCGCCTCCGTCGTTGAACGGGTTTTGTTGTTGTTTCTTTTTTTTGAACTGTGCTGTTGTTCAAAAAACAAGATAACTAGTAAGGTTAAGTAACTATACTAATCATGCAACAAACTAATAAAAAGGGATAAAAACTACAAAACACAAAGCCTTTGGGGCAATTAATTTCCACTTCCGATCCTCTTATCTATCCTTGAATGATTTACAACCTATTCACTACTTTAAATACTTGTTGTGAAGATGAATCTTCTATCCTTTTATATTAGTTTACAAGAGTGAATTCGACATCTCTTTTGAACCTCACTAATGACCTTTTTTGTCGAGAAACGGCTAAAGATATCCCATTAATGGCATTGATTATGAAGAATCAACAAGTTTGGTAACACTTATAAACACTGCACCGTGTCTAAGCATTGAATAAATTCATGCATTTACACAACATTAGTCAATAACTTCCAACATTCATAGACCTCTCCTATTTTCTACATAAAACAAACATGACAAAGATTTCGACATTATCACATTCATCTAGCAATTATCAAATCATAAACCCAATTTGAAGCTCTAACTCATGTTCTTGGATTCCATGTCAAAAGATGGGAAATTAGCTACTTTTACCAATTCCTAACAAGTTATCATACAAGCATTGCATATTCTCAAACTTCCAATCAAATAAATGAAAATAACAACCAACATCAAAGCTCCATAAATGCACAATAGAGAAAGCACTAAATAGATAGAAATGATTCTCAAGAAATGGATAAGGAAGTCTCAATCAATTGCTTCCAAGAAGAAAACTAACCTCGATAATGAAAATACATAATTAACCTACAAAAACTAAGAAAAGAAGAGCAAACCTAGGGTTCTTGCCCCAAGTCTCGTAGAAGTAGAAGAGACGAAAGAGAGAGGATAATATTTGGTATTTATAGTACAAAAAGAAGGAAAGAGGATAAGGTTTGGTATTTATAGTACAAAAAGAAGGAAATATTTCTGGCCATACTTCTGTCGTGACTCGCGACACATTCGTCGTGACTCGCGATGGATGCCGAATTCAGTATCTTCATTCTTTCTTTTTCTTGTCTCCATTTCTCCTCTTCACTTCACTTTTCTTAAATTCCTCAAGTCTTCAAAGCTCAAATTTAATTCTTCAAATATTAAAAATTAATCTTCAAAGTCTTCAAACTATTGCCTTGTCACACAAAATTCCCTGGAAAAGTAACAAGAGTGCAAAGTCGCTCTTAACTCTCGTTAGAGAATTTCAAGGCAAAATGTCACATCTAGAGCATAAAAGTGAATCCAAGAAGTCCCAAAATAACCGTATAAAATTGAAACATCAACATCCTCCATCCTGCATACGCCTTCTTTACCATCACTGGGTTTACCAACCACTTTAGATAAATTACTTCTTTTAGGATACCGACATGGAACAATGCTCTAACCTCCTGTTCGATCACTTTCTGTCTAACACTATCGAAGCTTTATTTCTTTTTCTTAATTGGCTTGATCGAATTGTTGATATTTAGAGAGTGGGTAGCCATGTCTAGATTGATTCCTCCCATGTTCTGCACAGTCAATGCGAATGTATGTTTGTGACTTTGCAGAATTTCCATCACTTTTTCTTTCACTTCGCTTGGAAGATATTTTCCTATTTCGATGCATTTGGAAGGGTTCACGTCGTCCAGAATGAAAATTTCAGTTTCCTCTTCGAGATCCACTTGAGGTTCCGCTTGCTTGAGGAAGTCATTATCCGAGATATTGCTAACCATTTTTGTTTGTTCAACATTTCTTCCCACTCTCGTTGCAATAACCATGCACACTGCATATCAGTTTTCTGATTTCCTAGTATCATGGCGAATCCCTTTGGAGTTAGAAATTTCATCACTTAGGGATATGTGGACCATATCGTTTTTGGTGTTCGTCCTGGGCCTACCTATGATTGCGTTGAATGGGATTTATGGATCAATGACAAAAAAATTCACACATGATGGTGAAACTTTTGTCATTCTCACCTATGGTAATTGGCAGTTGTATGTTACCCAAAGGTGGCTCCGCTCGTCCGGTAAATCCTACGAGAGAGGATGTAGACTTCTTCAAATCAGTTCGCTTGAATTCGAGTCTATCAAAGCAATCAATGAATAAAATTTTGACCGCACTCCCATCGTCAATGAATACTATGTGAGCTGCGACGTTTCCTATCTTAGCGATAATGACCATTGGGTCATTATGAGGCAAATGCGTTGGGAACCACATCTTTTTTGCTAAATGTTATTGTCTCATCGCAATGAAGTATTTTGTCAGTTGGTTCTTATGATGGAGATTATCTAGCCTTAGCTTTCTAGGCATTGTTTGACAGAGCTTCTATTGATCCATGGATCAATAGAATTACTTTCTCTAGGGAATCATTCCCCAAGTTCTTTTCATAACCATCCGCTACTGTCATTTTATAATTTTTACTTTGCATATTCACTACGCCTTGGGTTTTTTCCATGCAGTTTCCCACTTTATTGGCTTCTCTATAATAGTTTCCTCCATCCTCCTTTCTGTATTGGCTAAACTGACCATTTCACAAATTCTCCTCTATTTTCCTTACCAAGTCCCTGCAGTATTCGATGTCGTGTCCATGGTCCTTATGAAAAGGGTAATAGTATTCCCTAAACCATTTGTTTGGTGGTGTTATAACTGGCATAGATTCTCAAAAAAACTCCATGCTTGCCTGCTAAATTTCCTTTTGTGACTTCGTCAAAAAAGTTTCTGGAAATGCTACCATATGCACCCCTGAATCTTTTCCTTTCAAAGGGATATTCCGTTTCCCCTTTTTAACAAAGCCCCTCTTTGGATCTTCCATTATTTTTTCCACCTCATTCGTGCTCTACTTTGCGATTGTTTGCTTCTTCAGTCCGCACATGCTTTTCAATCTTTTCTGCAAGTCTCTTGGGTTCTCAGGCATGTTTTCAGTGAGTTCCTTGTAAACCACTCTTAATCTTATACCCCCTGTGAATGCGCCTAGTGACGATTGGAATGATAGATTTGCACTTACAAACTTTCAGTAACAAACCTATAATCTTCTAGGCTTTCATCGCTTCGCTGGGATATGTTGTTTAAGTCTGCCATCATTTTGTTAAATTTCTACTTCTGATAGTAGCACCCTAAAAACAAGTCTGATAACTGTGCCCAAGACCGAATACTTCCACTCGGTAGATTGTCATACCATGTAATCGTTGTTACAGACAAGAAAATAGGAAAATCCTTGCAGACTAGTTCAATTTCTGCATCTCAAGATCGCATACTACTGCTATAGGAATGTAAGAATTCCTTGGCGTGCATTGTCCTATCATAGATCTTCACATGCAACGGCAATTCGAAATCTTTTGCCATTTTAAAATCACGGAGATACGGTGCTAACGGTGACCGGTATGTATCATCTTCTGCCACTATATCCCTTAAATCCTCTTCGTAATTAAGGTTTTCATGCTTTTGACTGACTTTTTTGTTTTTTCTGGGGATTTTGACTTAATAGTGGCTAGGAACTGGTTATACAGTGGTTCCCTATTCGCTTCTAAGAAGGTTGCGAAAGCTTTCCTTTCCCTCTCTTAATTTGCATTGAGAGATTCGGCTTCCTCTTCGTCATCATCCATGTCTTCTTTGCTGTGCTTCTGTTCGTTACTGGGAATGTAATCCTGATTTTGACTTGGATGCATATTCTGGTCATGCCCGACCCTTTGTTCTTGTGTGTGATGATTCTGGTTTCTCTCGCTTCTGATGAAAACCATGGTTACTCTGAAGGGAATACATGACTTAAAAAGAAAAATTTCTTCGTCCCCCCAACCGGCACCAATGATGTGGTATCCTTGATAAGGCAAGATGGGTTGTAATAACCTTATGTTAAGTGTGAATCTGCAAGAAAGGTCCCGGAAGTGATTTCGCAAAAAGAGCTTTGACGATCAAGTTAATTTCTTCCTTCAGAGAATTAGTATTTCTCAGTTTAGTTGTACTTACATGAGCCAGTGTTTCTGACCTAGTATTTATAGTAGACTGCAATTATGGCTCCACGCTGCTGGGGTTTCAGATCGTGGATTGCATTGTGGTTGCTATAATCCTAGTTCGTGGCTGAGTCTTGTACGTGGCTCCACCATTCTCGGTTCGTGGTTGGGTCTCTTGAACATGGCTCCTCCTTCCCGGTTCGTGGCTGATTCACTCGGACATGGCTCCGCTTTGCCTGGTTTGTGGCTGAGTCTTGGGTTGGGTTTAAAGGCCAACAAATTTTAGTTTGTGAGCTAGGTATATACCAACAACAAATCATATTAAATAATATAAAATTAAATGAAAATATTAAAACATCAAATTAAAATATTTAAACATTCACTAAATTTAAAAAATATATAAAAAATAACACTTTACATTTAAATTAATGTATTTAAACATTACACAAAATATAAAAATAAACATAAAATTAGAATGGCTACACATCAAATAAAAATACTAAAAATAAAAATTGAAATTGAAATAGATAATTATCAAATATATCACCATGAATATAAAATAAATGTAGTTAAACATAAAATTAGAATGTTTTCATATCAAATTAAAATACTAAAAATGCACATCAAACTAAAATAATGAATCATCAAATTAAAATACTAAAAATACACACTAAATTAAAATAGTTAAACATCATATAAAATCCAAAAATAAACATTAAATAAAATGATTGGACATCTAATAGAAACATTGGAAAAAATTTATTTTAAATATTAAAACATCTAATAAAATCAAACATGATTTTAAATCATCAAAGTGTGCAACAAAATGTGACACTAATATCCAAAATAATAAAACTTCAGTACTATAAATTAAAACACCTTCTCATGGGATTGAAATATCAAGGATACACTAAAAAATTTATATCCAAAAAAAAGAAGAAACCTCAATATCAAATTTTAAAATGACGCGTTCAAAACTAACACATCAATCAAAATAAAAGTTTAAAATAAAATTAAAATTAAAAAATTTAAGAAATTAAAATATCACTAATTAATGTCAACATGTACAGAGTATCAAAATTTTAAGATGAAAATACAAGATATACAATGAAAGATCAAAATTTGAATTTAAATACATGATGTTAGTAAAAAATGAGTATGAAAAAACATCACAAGGTTCGGTTAAAACATAAGTATTGAAGATGAAACATCAAATTTGGTAGTAAAAACCAGCTCATTGCGCGGAAATGAGGGAAAAATTGATCAGCGAATTTCTCTGACCCAGATTCTTGACCCGCAAAATTCTTATGACCCGATATTATTAATTCCCCAATTATTTATAACCAGCACCCCAAAAAGTGGTATTTGCACCCAAATCCCTTCTTCCTCCCTCAAACTTTCTTAAATTATATTTGGATCCCCATATCTAATTAAACTTCATAATATTAGACATTAATCCTTGGTCTCGCAACACTTTTTCTTCTAGAAATGGTGGTATGTGAGTGGGGCGTGTTTCGGTGGAGGTCCTCCCCGCATCCACCCCAATGGGAGGGTATGAGTATGAGTATTAAAATTGATACTCGACATGGGTAGTGGGTCGATCATGGATATTAGTTCATACCCGCCCCACCCACTATACCCGCTATGTACACACTAATTTATTATATAATAAACTATTATTTATGCATAATGCACATGTTTTACTTATAATATTTTCATGTAAATATTATTAAAATTTTAATATTAAAATTTATTAATTTAAAAGTAAATTAAGTTATTTTTTGGAGATATAAATGGGGTTAGTAAAATGAATTTGAAGAGGGTATGGAGATCCAAGTGGGTGGTGGGGCGATTGTGGATTTTAGATAATACCTGATGGGGCGGAGTGAATTTTAATATTATACCTGCCATGGGTGATGGGTGGGTATGTGTATGAAAATTTTAGGTGGGTATGAGTATGAAGGTACCACAATCCGTACCCTCCTCGCCCCATTGCCATCCCTATATGTGAAAGACAAAGTCTTGGGAAAGATCGTCTTTCCATAGCCTTATGGAAAGACGGGGTTTAATTACAATATTAAAAGATAAAATGTCTTAGTTGCAATATTAAAAGTTTATTATGCAACATGTAATAATTATACAATTTATAACTCGATTCATGCTACCAGAAAATTTTATCTTATTTTTTTCTAATTTACACTTTAAACCTTGGTTTTTCCATGACTCATGGAAAGATCGTCTTTCAAGAGACGAACTCTTTGTCAGAAACAAAAAAGGTAACTGAGAATTTAATTTATAAAGAATTTTATATTCTGTTTTTTTTTCATATGATAGAAACGTAAGGGAGAATCTGGATATCGATAGCAGATATGTTCCAAGAAAACATGTTTCCTTTTTGTTTTATCAATTTTTTTTATTAGATCGAATAATAGTCATTTTATAATTAATATCACTAATAAGGTGATTGGATGTTTGTTTTTGTTTATTGGAATGATCTTTCTATAATTTTTAAAAAGTTTTAAAAATATTGTAATGTATGAGATTAATTAAAAAATAACCTTAAAAGTTATTAAAAAGAGATTGTTTATGATTGATATAACTATCTAACGAGAGAATTTCTCCTTTTTCCCGATTAGTGTCTCAATATACTCATATCTTATTACAAAGAAATGTTACATAGTCTATTTCAATATGTATGTGAATCAAATTGATTGAGTTCTTTTTAAAAATAAAAGTAATATAAGATCCAAAAGAAAGTAATTTACATCTAATTATTTTTATTTCAACGTTTGTTGAGATTAAAGAAATATGGTGGATCGCATGGTTCAGGTCAGATAAATTTATATTTATAGTCATTTTAAATTTTATTATACTGTTAAAATGGAATTCTATTAAGTATTAATTTTTTAAATTCTTAAGTAGTAAATATGATATAAAAAATTATTTCATATATAATGTATAAAAATAATAACATTACATTAAAAATTTAATTGATCTAATATAAGAGCAACTCCAATGATTTCTTCTATCTTTCAGTTGCTACAGTAATTTTTTTATACAGTTGTTACAATGTATTTACTCCAATGGGTCACTCTATATTTTCCTTTAAAAAGAATATTCCTTCATTTTTCTTTATAAAATTATTTTTCAACTTTTTAATTATTTATTATGTCGTAAACTTATCTCAATTATATTTTAGCTCAAAATTTTAATTAATAAACCATAAAAAATATTAATTAAAAATAAATATTTTTCATTGATAAAACTCTTAAAATCTCACTTGATAATTAATGATACAACACATCAAGAAATAAAATACAAGTTCTAATAGAAACACGAACAAAGAATATATCATTAAACAAAAGAAAATAGAACAACACAACATTTCAAAAAAATAAAAATACAAAAACCAATTGTTCCATATATTACTCATCGTTTCCCGATATTTCCCACAAATGATCTATCAGTGCATTGCGAAGGGCATAATGAGCACCCGAGTCTCTAATTTCTCTATGATGCGCAAGAAATTCTTGAAATCGAGTGTTTTCATCCATGATTAGTCAATGTCAATATCTGGAGGCAATGTAGCACTCGATGAGGTTGTGGTAGATGACCTTGTGATTGGAGTAGAAAGACCATGTTTATCCTATATGATCATGTTATGCATTATAATGCATGCCGTCATTATATCATGCAACACTTTCTTTTCCCAAAATCAGCATGGCCCAACAAGAATTTGAAAACGCTGCTGCAAAACGCCAAATGCTCGTTCAACAACTTCCTGCAAGCTTTTTGCATCTTTGCAAAGTGTTTATGCTTTGTGGTCCGAGGTTTCTGAATGGTTTGTACAAGAGTCAACCACTTTGGATATATAACATCGGCTAGATAATAACACCGGGTGTATTGTTGCCCTCCAATAACATACTAACTATATAAGATAGGTCTTGTGCAAGATTTGAAATAAATGTGAAGACTCTTACACATTGATGTCATTGTTTGTCCCTGGAAGGCCGAAATATGCATGCCAGATCCAAAGATCATAATCAACAACTGATTCAAGAATAATTGCTGGAGATCGACAACGACAAAAAAATTGTCCAGACCAAGCTTTTGGACAATATTTCCACTTTCAGTGTATGCAATCCAAACTTCCTAACATACCGGAAAAACCCCGCTTCTCACCAACATAGAGTAGTCTAGCAAAATCATTGGCATTTGGTGGTCGTAGATATAGTTCTTAATAAATTTCAACGATAACCCGACAAAAT
Organism: Rubia tinctorum; assembly: GCA_032355605.1. Lineage (NCBI taxonomy): Eukaryota > Viridiplantae > Streptophyta > Magnoliopsida > Gentianales > Rubiaceae > Rubia > Rubia tinctorum. The sequence goes on along the minus strand of JAULKM010000003.1, from coordinate 3,440,160 downwards.
CTCTTGAAAGACTCAGTAGCAGTAGACTCTCCAATTTTGAGATAATCATCTTGTGAATTAGTTGGGGTGCCATATGCTAGCATACGAAATGCTGATGTTATCTTCTGCAACGTTGATGGCCCTTCCCTGTCTGCTGCATCCCTTTGTTGTTCAAAATAGGTATCATGTATTCGCACCGCATCAGCAATACACTTGAATAAACTAGAGCTCATTCGATAACGACGTCGAAAAGTTAGCTCT
>JAULKM010000003.1:3409808-3427245 GCA_032355605.1 Rubia tinctorum | reverse complement strand
TCAAGCGACACAAGTAGGTAAATTATCTACAGCTTCACATAGTAACGTAGATACCCCCACCTCGCGACAAAGACAGGACGATCATCCACGGCTTCGCATACTATTGGAAAATCACCATCCTAGCTACACAAGCGAAAGATCATCCTACTTTTTCATTGTAACACCCAAAATCCACATCCATTAATTTCCACATCACCAATTTACCATTACTCCATACACATTCAACATTCTAAAAACCTTAATACAACACCAAGTCCACTACGCATTATTAATGTAATTACTTTCCAAAAAAAAATCAACTGCACACATTATCCCCCCTCCATGAGAAGTCAAAATCAAACAACTAACATTGTTACCATAACACAACTTCGTGAAAACAGCCCAATACCTTGCCATTAAAAATATTTACAAAAGACAATTTTACTAAGGGAAATCATAATACTCGTTTGGTAAAGCAAAATTATTACATCACTAAGAAAAATACTTAGAAGTCCATCAACCAACACAATTACTAGACGTGCTAGCTCTTCCAGAACCATATCGATGAGAAAGCTTGGATATTAGAGCTTTCCCATTATTATCCTCATCTTGTAAGATCTCCTCCAACTTCCAACATATGTGTAGTTAAAACTCATCGTGTGTGTCACCAAGGACCTCCACTCATCTCATATGTTTCATGTAGTAGGACTTACCATTAATAATAAGCCAACAGTCTAAACGTCCTAGTTGCATAACCAGTAAATACACAAAGTATGTATAAGTTTCTAAGCTTCACTGTAATTCCACAACCTGTTGCTCCAAACGATGATAGAGGCTGAGAACACCTCATTTGATCCCCTGGATATCATATATAATGCCTTACCAATTTCCTCACGGAGACTCGCATTTACCTCATACTGTTCTTTGAGCGATGACTCAAGCATACGCCATTGTTTCTCTATTTGAGAACAGAAAACTTATCGACCTTCGATTATCTTCTCCATATCCTCATACTTTGTCAATAGCTGAACGATATACTCACACGTATCATCATAACGGGCTTGCCACTCATCGGACATTTCTCCCAGATGATGGAATTCGACTTGAAGCTCCTCCAGCTGATCCACACTACAAGAAAAATGACCTATTACTTCGCCCCTTTTACCTTGTTTTTTTGGTTTAGGTCAAATAACCGAAGTAAAAAAGTTCTTTTACCCCGGTTATTTTTATTTTTGATGTAAAATATTTTTTTACCTCGATTAAAAAATAACTGAAGTAAATAATATGTTTTTTACATCGGTTATTATATTAATCGGAGTAAAATGTTTTAAAAATGAAGTAAATAATCCTACCGATTGTGTGCGACGTTGCATATGTTGTTCAAAAATGCCTGCCGAAATTACATATAAGTCGTTCTCATCGACATGTAATGTGATGGACGGCCAACGTCGAAGTTATGTAAATGATAGATCTTTTAGAGGTTAAAGTTGAAAAGGATTGACTTTGAAAAAAGGAAATATTATTTAAATATTTTAAAAGGTGAGTTTTGTTATGTTACGATTGAAAATGTGAAATAAGAGGGAAAACCACAACAACCAACAAGTAAAGAATTTGACGGTGGCAGAAATTAAGAAGGAAAAAAGAAAGCCAGTGTCGTGCGTTTTTCCTCGTTTTGTTGTCTCTCTCTCCTCCCTATGTCCCATCATCCATATTCCACTCTACTTCACTCATACCAAACCGCTTTTTTCACACAGACACACAGTAAGTTCCCATGCCTTTTATGCTTGATTGATGTTTTTATTTTGTTTTACCTCGGTTAACTTTTATAGGTTATAGTTGTTTGAAAGTGATTGACTTCGGTCTACAAAAGTATTTGTTCAATAATTTTTAAAACGATTGTAGAAAATGTTGTTGAATGGTACGGTTGAAAATGATTTTTAAACTCATGCACAAATCAAATCGCACATATAGTCAATTATATATTGTTCAAATAAGATAGTAAAATTATTACAAAAATAGTAGTCATGAAAATATCCTTACAATTACCACATAGATTATAATAAGAATTTTTTTTAGTTCCAACAGAACAGAAATTGCAATAAACTCAATCAGCTCGCATTATGATGACCTTGAAGACAATCTGCCCCCGAATTCTATGACCTCGAAGAACAAGGTAACCCCAATACGTAAGCAGTTTTCGAAAAGAAACTCGCCAAAACCCTTTGGGGACAGGACCTTGATCTTCCCACCCCCGAGTAGTTCATGCGTCACTCTGTCCCATAGCACCTCAGCATAATGAGAGTCTTGTTATTCGTCAGGAGTGGTACAATGTCCCTCGGGATGTACTAAGTCACCAAAAAAATTATTGATTAGAAATATATATATATTTGAAATTAACAACAAATAATATTAATTTTATATGTCTTACCAAAGTTGGGTTTTTCCAGAAGTTCTGCTACTTTAGAGTGCAGTGGAAATGTGGGCTATCAACAGCCGTTGTATGTTGTTCAAGGTCGAATACAAGAGGCTCTGGGTTGCTCCGTTGTGCGAAAATTGTATGAAAACTAAAAATATATTGATTGTTATAAGGTGTGAAGATGTATTAGTAAATGTATATGTAAAATGATAAAATACCTGGAAAAGGGGGCGACTTGACAATCCTTTGCTAGTCATTAGTTCTAAATAAAAAAATAAAAATGTTAAGTGCAAACTAGCCTCGAAAATGCAAGGTGCGACATCGGCCATACGTCGCAGGTACATGTCAATCCAAAGCAGTGGCTTGGTCGACATGTACTAGCGACATCACTTAGTCGACATGTACTAGCGACGACACTTAGTCGACATGTACTAGCGACTTCCCTTAGTCGACATGTACTAGTGACGTCACTTAGTTGACATGTACTAGCTACGTCACTTAGTCGACATAACCGAACACTTGACCGATGCAAAAAGAGCTCGCATATACAATTTTAAAGTAAACTTAAATGCCAATATGAGACATCGGTAACAAATCTGTTCTACTGATGGTTGGGTCAACATAGGTGTGATGTCTCATACTGAATAACATATTACTATAAATAAGAATGTAGGACGTCGCACATTACTCTCATAAACCGACAGGTTGCCGACGTCACATTCATCAGAGGCAACTACGGGTAAAAACAGAGAAACCCAGAAAAATGATGCTTTAACAATAGTAAACTAAACAAAAACGTCCAAAAAAACCAAAATATAGTACCTAGATTTACATTCAAGGAAATTTTACACTCTAAAAAATCTGAGTAAAAACTAGAAAACTAAAAAACACAACACATTCACAGACCATAGATTGAACAATGTCAAGTAACAATTACAAAAATGTAGGTGTTAGAAGTGTAGAAAACCCATACCTTTGATAAGAGATAAGAGAGGAGAGGGTTGGAGGCTGTTGGAATTTGCGGGAAACTTGGGAACAGAAGGTTAACTAATTGTGAGGGACCCCATATTTATAGCTATTTCAGAACGACATATTTTTGGACCCTTGTGATGTCCACTTCACATGGAGCGATATCGCACCAACGTTGGTTTAGGCGACAAGAAATCGACCCATGACCGACGTCGCATATTTATATGGGCCTAACAATTTCAGCCCACCTGCCAGTCGAGTCGGTCAACAGTTCAAATTTATTTTGGCCGCAACAAATATTTTCTAGTTTAAGAATGATTGAAACAAATTATTCACTACACACAAGTCTTTTCTATTTTTGTGAATGATCGTAATATTAAAACATTGGTCATATGTTAGGTTAAATATTTAGGATTTAATAACATTAAAATAATATTCAACAAGTAGATTAAAGATTAAAGATTGAAACACATAAAAATAAATGTTGTTCCAAATTTTAATTTTTTTTTAAAAAATAAATGTTCAAAAGTCTAAGCAGTACAACTAAATCTGGGGGAAGAACGATAACATTGAACATTATCGGTCCAGAACCATCTAGCAACTCGAAGTAGAATATTTCCCCAACCTTGAGTTCCTTTGCATTAAGAAACTCGCCAAAACCCTTTGGGATCAGGATCTTGAGCCTCCCGTTCCCTAAGTAGTGCATGTGATATTCCCTTCCGTTGCACCTCAACAAAAGTATCGTAACTGACGGTAGGAGTTCCACAATCTGGCTAGGGAAGTACTAAATTATAAATAGAAAACCGCATTTAGTATATGTGAAAGTAATCTAGAGAAAAAGTTAATTGAAAACAAAATACATATGAAACAGGGAGGACTTACCATAATAGGAATTGAACCGATGTTCGTCTAGGTCAGAGTACGGACAAAGTGTGGAATGATATTGCCAAATGTAGTCCGCAGACGACCCTCATTCGAATCGCTACGAATCTACATTGGTCAATCAAATTGTTAAAAATTAAATTAGAATGTAAGTAATCAAATTAAAGGAATTTAAATCTAAACAAAAAATCGATCACCTCAATTGGGAAACAGCTACTCAAACCATCATTGTTAGCCATGATTCCTAAAATTCATATTATCACGAGTGATAAATATTATGATAGGCAGAAAATGGTTCGATAGAAATTGGTTCAATTAATCTTTCAAGTCGGTCAGAGGTCGCACATACATGTCAGTCCAAAATATGGCTTGGTCGACATGTACGAGATACCTCGCTAACATATCGGTCCAAAATAATGGCATGGTCGATATGTCATAGTGACGTCGCCAACTTTTGGTATAACTGATTGATTAACCAAGAAGGGTACGGCGTCTCATACAAGAATAACAACAGAAATATGAATGACCGACGCCGCACGATGATTGCTCCAAATGAAGAAGGATCGAAGGAATATCGATGTTGCATTCAAACCTAGCAGATACATTAAAAACAGCAGAAAATCGAAAAAAAGAAAGATCTTAAACCAAAAAAATAGTCCACGTTATTGGGGGAAAACATAAAACTAAAATTCGTACACCCTAGAACCCTAATCCACGGGAGCTTCAAAATAGAAAACAAAGAACACCTTCACACACCATATAAATAACAATTTTAAGAAAAAAATGAAAGTAATCTAAAGAATCTATAAACCATACCTTTGAGAAGATGAGTTGGGAAACTGTTGAAATTCGAGGGAAAGTTGAATGTTTGAAGTGATTTATGGGGTGGGCTCCTTATATGTAGTCTTTATAAACCATTGTGAATTCTATCTCGGCCGGTGCAACGTCGCATATCAGTCGACCTTACAGACATTGGACTGACGTATGAGCTATGTCGACTAACCGAAATGTGGACTTCACCATTTCAGCCCACTAGCATAGCAAATGGGCCCGCATTTGACCAAAATGAATTTAATTGACCACTGTGAATTCCGCCTTGGCATGTGCAATGTCGCACATCAATTGATTTTGGCGACATATGACGATGTCGGCTACCTGGAAGTAGGCCTCACCATTTCAGCCCACTAGCATAGCAAATGAATCTGCGTTTGACCAAATCAAACATAGTTGTTTTATACATTTATTTTTTGTATTTAGTCTATGGTCTTACCATAAGACGGTCTCGCAGGAGACGGACTCTAAATTATATATATACATATATATACACACCCACACATAGTACATACATATAAATAATAAAAATATCATGTGAGATATTGTTAGATTTATCTTAAGCAAAGTCTTGGAAAAGACAATATTTCCATAGACTTGTGGAACGACGAGATTTAATTAGAATAATAAAAAAGGTAAATGTTTTAGTTGCAATATTAAAATTTTACTATACAACGTGCAGTAGTTTTGAAGTTTATGACTCGATTAATGCAATCCAAAAAATTTATCTTCATTTATTCTCATTTGCTATCTAAAACTTGGTGTTTTCCATGATTTATGAAAAAAAAATCATTTTTCAAGAGACTGACTCTTTATCTCAACATATTTTTTCTTATATATATTATTTTTTATGCAGTTCTATCATAGGTGCCTAGAGATATTTACAGTCAAACATGCTCATTGAAGACCGTGAAAAATTAAATAAGAAATTTAGAGTGAGATGGAGGGAGTATTTTTGAAGTATTTATAACTTAAGTTTATATACTAATTTAGATTTATTTTCCATGGGCTAGTATTTTTTCCATATTTTCTAATAACTTCTAATTTACTACTCCCTCCGTCCCACTAAATATTATTTATTTACTTTTTCACGGTTTTCAATAATCATGTTTGACGGTTAATATCACTAATTACATATAATATTTTTGCATAAAAATTGATATTTAAAAAGTAGATGTTAAGATAAATCTAACAATATCTCGCATTATATTTGTAGTATATACTCTCTTCGTCCCAGAAAAATTTGCTCATTTACTTTTCACGTTTTTCAATGATTATGTTTGACCAACAATATCTCTAAATATATACAATTATTTCGCATAAAAATTGATATTTAGAAAATAGATGTTAAGATTAATTTAACAATATCTCACATGATATTTTTATTATATATATTAATTTATATTCAGGGTCAAAGTTTGCAAAGTTTGATTTGAAAACAATAAATGAGTCATAAATGCTTAAACACAACAATAATTATAACGCTCTGAGGAAATTTTCTTCTTCCTCTAAACTCGGATCTCCCTCCATTTCTTTCTAGGTTTCCACCGTTATCTAACAGTGTCGCCGCGATGGCGGAGCCAATTAGGGCGCATCCTTTCTCCTATGCCCAAATGCTCAACCGCACCCTCATTGATGCTCTTAAACCTATTGGAGCCTCATTCAATCCAAAACCAAAAATAGACCATCTTGGCAAACCAGGTCTGAATTTCTCCGATTCGGAATGTGATCTCCTTGAAGCACCACTCCGCTGGACGCTCGTTGGAAAGTTTCACGGAGTAGGCCTCAAATGGAAAAGGTCATGAAGTTTTTTTAGACCGCTGGGTTCAAAGGTCATACAAACTTCAACTTACTAGACAACAAACAAGTACTAATTCACTTCAATCAACCTGATAATTACTACAGATGCTAGCTCCACAAGATCTGGAATTTCGGCGCCTATTCAATCTGTATGACGAAGTTGACTTCTCATTTTGATCACAATGCTGATTTGCCAATTATCCTAGTCTGGATTGCACTGTATGGGTTTCCACAACAGTTTTTTTTATCAATGGGTAGTGATGTCTATCAGTAATTTAATCGATTCTCCAATCAAGGTAAACAAGGCTACCTTGAATAGAATGAGACCCCGTGTGGCTAAGGTCTGTGTGGAGATTCATATCACTAAGCCCCTTCGTGAAAGAGTTTGGATTGAATATAGAGGCTCCGGTTTCTGGCAATACATCGACTATGAGGGTCTCCCGGTATACTGTTCTGTAGACCAAAAGACACAACTTCTCAAAATCAAGATTCAGGTTAAAAACTTGCCCTTTCTGAAGTACAGAGAAGGTCCACATGTAATGGGGGCAAGGCTTCTTCTTCTGGAATGGTTGTTTCTGAAAAGGTTTATGTTCCTATAATGAGAGGGAAAAATAATCCTAAATCACAGGTACCCAATGATTCAGAGAATGCAGGATTAAAGATCTCGGGTAAATCAAAGAATATTACCTAAACTGATCTCATTGTTGCTGATGCTCAAATCATAGCTGGAAAAGCACTCAAATTGGGCAAAGAAAGTCTTCCCTCTAATAATGAGGGACAATTTCAATCTCATTCTTTTAATCCGATTTCTAATAATGTTGATGAAAGCAACGTGAAATTAAATGCCATTTATGTTAATGTTGATGCCAGTTATGTCTCTGTGAACTTAGAGTTGCCTGAGCTCTCTGAAGTTGATAATGTAACTAAAGAAAATAATGCTCTGATTGTTTCTTCTGCTAATATGTCTGACTTGGTATACTCTAATGGTATTGAACATAATATGAATGTATCTTGGCTTGAACACTTTGCTGCTGTTATTAGATCAATTGGAGAAAAACTCTAAACCCGCTAATCCCAATCTTTCCCAAATAGAAACTATACCTAATGTAGATATAGTTACTGAGAGTTCCATTGTTGATCTGGAGACTAGCTCATCAAAATCTATCCAAGGCAATGTACCTGCTTCTTCTTCTAATCAGAACACATAAAGCTAAATAACCATAATCTGAACAATTCCTAGGATAATTACATTGAGCTTAGTGTAGGCAATCTCCCTCTGATGTCTTGAGGTTAAAAAAATGACTAAAATAATAGAGTGGCTAAATGTTGAACAACCATTATCTGTCACTCCCTCTTCTCCCAAAGAAGACTCAATTAACTTCAGTGAAATCAAACAGAGTCTGATTGAATCAAACAACAAATTCAACACTCTGTTGCAACAAAATACTAACATGGACAATTAGAATACTGCAAATCCTAAAGCTAAACGTAAGAAATATAACAAAAAAACTATACAACAACACCTAAAACGGTTGCAACCCATTCATCATTGAATAACTTAAAATCCTTTCAATCATAGAAAATAAAATTTGTGTATGGAATGCTAGAGGAGTAGGAAATAAATCTACTCAAACTAGAATTAAATATACTGAAAAAAGATTCAAAACTGGAATTTTTGTTATTATTGAGCCTATGCTCAGTAATGAAAACATAAATTCAATTTCAAAATCCATAGGCTATCATCACTGCTTCTCAGATGATAAATGCAAGATTTGGATTTTCTGGTCAGAGGAAATCTGCTTCCAAATCAAAACAATGGATGAACAATTCATAATCTGTTCATTCAGAAATTCTTCTACGCAGAAAGATTGTCAAGTAGGCTTCATATATGCCAAACACACTAATAAGGAAAGAAAGAAAATGTGGCAATCATTGAAAGCTTTCAGAAACATTCCTCTATGCATTATTGGATATTTCCATGTAATATTAAACTCTAATCCATATATTGGCCCTTTTGTACAAAGTAATAAAGACATCTCATTCTTTAATAAATTTTTAAGCTGTAACAATCTCTCTGACATTCCAAACTCTGGCTCCCTTTTCACTTGGACCGGAATGAGGCCAAATGGGAAGGTGTGGAAAAGGTTAGATAGAGGCCTCTCATATTCAGACTTTAGCCAGAGATCAGTCTGACCATAGTCCCTTACTCATTCACATTTCAGAAAATTCACAACAATCTAAACCTAAACCCTTTAAATTTCTCAACTGTTGGATTACTCATCCTTTATTCATGAAGTTAGTTGAAGATTCCTGGAACTCTTATACTAACCTTCATGGAATGAGAAAACTAGTTCACAAACTAAAAAACTTAAAATTTGCACTGAAGCAATGGAATACTAATACATTAGGTAATATCTTCACTGAAGTACAAAGATATGAAAATTTACTGATCCAAGCTGAAAATGATCTGCAAAAATCAGAAACTCAGAACAACTTAATTGCTTTTAACCATACAAAAGTTGATCTTACTAAAGCACTAGTTAATCAAGAATCCTATTGAAAACAAAAATCTAGAATTAAATGGCTTACTAAAGGGGATTCTAATACAAAGTTTTTTCATCAATTAGTTAAAAACAACCACAAAAAGTAAAGAATCTTTGGCACTAAAGATTGTAATGGTTACTGGATTTATGATCAGAAATTAATAGGGAATGAAGCAGTTTCCTATTTCTCTAAACTTTTAAAACAAGAAGATACAGATCACTCTTGCTGGAGAACATACCATGATCAATCTCTAATTCCATGAATAAGAAACTTACAAAATCAGTAACTATAGAAGAATTGTCGCAAACCATAAAGAACATGAATAGAGACTCAACCCCAGGACCATCAGGTTTCCCTGGTCTGTTCTATCAAAAGTGTTGGAATATCATTAAAGATGATGTTCTACACGGTGCTTATAATTTTTCAGTCAATCTGAAATCCCCAAAGCTATCACTGCAACAATGATTGTCCTATTACCAAAAAAGGATGATTGCTCATCTTTCAAATAATTTAGACCAATTAGTCTTTGTAATTTCTCTAATAAAATATTTATTAAAATCATAGCAGATAGACTCAGGCCTCTATTGGATGATATTATAAGTCCTGAGCAATCTGTTTTCACCTCGGGTAGGGAACTTTCAGAAAATGTACTTCTAATGCAAGAAATGGCAAGTTATATCAAGTCAAAATCCAGGGGCTAAAGTATGATCATAAAATTAGACACGATGAAAACCTTTGATAGGGTTTCCTGGTTTTTTTTATCCATTTTTTTCTTTCTAAAATGGGCTTTGAAAGTCATTTTGTAAATCTCATCATAAAGAACATAAGGTCTGCATATTTTTCAGTTCTAGTAAATAGAAATTCTTATGGATTCTCCCCAGCTTCAAGAGGTTTCAAGCAAGGAGATCCTTTATCTCCTTTACTCTTCATTCTACTGGCATAATCTTTTTCAAAAACCCTGAACTTATTTTTGCAATATGCAGACATACCTTATTTTAAGCTCCCAAAACATATGCTGAACATGACACACCTCTCTTTTGCCGATGACACAACAATCTTTTTTCAAATACACCAAGGCAAGGATTAAAAAGCTAATGGGAATTTTCATAATCTAAAAAAATGGAACTGGACAAAAAATTAATGATGAGAAATCATCCTTCCTTATATCCAAAAATGCCTCTCCAAGAATCATTAACCAAATCAAATCAGACACCAATATGACACAGTGGAAATTTCCTTTTAAATATTTAGGATCCTTATCTTTATAGGAAGAATAAGAATTCATACTACCTAAATCTTCTAAACTCTATCAGTTCAAAAGTCTATCAATGGCAAAACAAAATGTTAACCCAAGCTGGCATAATGGTCTTAATAAAGGATGCCTTACCTTCTATCCCTCTGCACATCATAACAATGTTGAAGCCCACCAATTATATCATCAATCAAATACATAAGACAATGACTCAATTCTTTTGCAAAACCAATTCATCATCTAACCTCTCTGGAAGAACATGGAGATCATTTGATAAACTATGTTTTCCATTTGATGAAAATGGTCTTGGTTTTAAAAACTTAAACCTGATGATTAAAAGCTTCTCTCTAAAACTATGGTGGAAACTACAACAAGGCTCTTCTCTTTGGGCTAAGTTCATGTGGTCAACACCTGCAAATAACCAAACAACCAGAACTTGGAAAAGAATCAAAGAAGTAGATGATTTAGCCATAAAGCATTCACAAATCCAAATTGGAAATGGATCAGTATCTTTCTGGGATTCCAACTGGACAGGTTTGGGACTTCTTGTTCACAAATGGAATACAGAAACTGAGCCTCCTCATCCAAATCTCACAGTTTCTGAATTCTTAAATAAACAATCTCATTTTCCAAGCAATTTTCAGAATCATTTTCCTTGTGATATCATTCAAAATCTGAATAGCAACTATAAACTATTCCCAAACTATGATGATAAGATGATATGGAAGCCTAACACAAATGTTCTATTCTCTTTGAAATCAGCATAAGACCTAAAAAACAAAAAATCCAATCATTCAAACATCTCTGGTCTAAACTTCTTCCAACACAAATCAGTATCATGAATTGGAGATTGTTTAATAGGCTTGTTCCATTCCCTAATGTTCTTGAAGACTTCACTTTTAATCTTCCTTCAATATGCCCATTCTGTAGAAAAGATTATGAAAGTATTCATCATACTTTCAATAGTTGCACATTCACAAAAAATATACCGGATAGAATTGATAAAGTGTTTGATATTCATACCATTTCTTTCGAATACTTATGAGATAAAATATTTTACTACTGGAATTTGAAATTAGGGTCTACTGATTCCAATGCTCTCATCAAGATTATACCATGTCTATGTATATGGTTTATTTGGTGTGCTCGAAACAACTAGTTTTTCAACCAAATCAAACCAAATGTTGAGATAATATTTAGAAAAATCATATTTCAAATGAATGATATTCTGATTGGGTACAAGTTCAAATGTTTTTGGAACTTGACATAAAAAATTCCAAGGTTGTTTTTATGAAAGCCCATGCAAAAAACTGAGCGGAAAATCATTCATTGGGCAGCCCCGGTCCAGTTCAAATTAAATTCTGATGGCTCTTTTCTTAAGAATGGAAGTGCAGGTGCTAGATTCATCATCAGAGGCTGCAATGGTTGGATGATAACTTCTGCGGCAAAACAAATCTCAGCAAACAATAGCTTCCAAGCAGAGGTTTTAGCGCTTCTTTATGAAATCAAGGCAACTCGTAACTTGGGACTCAGACATATACAAATTGAGTGTGACTCAGAGCATCTAGTTAAAACAGTAAGGAGAGTCTATCAAATCCCATAGCAGAGTACAAATGAAATTCGTCAAATATGAGAGTTGCTTCATTATATGGACTGGTCTATATCGCATGTTTACAGAGAAGCAAACAACGTTGCAGATGCTTTGGCAAGGATGGCTAGCACCAACAAGGTAAACTCTTCCTTTACTCATACAGGCCTGCCAAAAGAAATAAAGGGAATGATTTATCTTGACTCTATTTCTTGTTCGTATATTAAGAATAAGTATTCATTGTGATTAGATTTTATTTCAAATATGATACTTCCTAGAACAGTTCACTGCGCTCTATTTTTGTTTCTTTCAGGTGTGAACATGGGCGGAGATAATTCAAAATCCGGCACACTTGATCTCTTGGAGTCTGGAAAACTTTGGATCCACGGAAGAGGAAGCTGCTCATTCAACTTGTCATGCAGAGGCTTATTACAAGCCATATCACGAGTGAATCTCTTCTAGGGAAGAGATTTGCGAGGGAGTATTGTGGAAGACCGCCTCTTTTTATCAACACAAAGATGTGTAGGCAAAAAAAGTGGAAGGGCATAATATGTCTCGAAACGATATTAACGCCATATCCTTTGTCGTCGATATAGGGACTGGAGACAAAGGGCATGGAATAAGGCTCGTTGTGCATAGCTATTCCACGACTAGCCACTTACTACACATATTTGTCTTCACACTTCACAAAAATGTACTCAACTTTGATTATTTTTTCATATTATACCCCTCACCTTGGTGAGCTTTATCTTCTTTTTTATAATAAAAAAGAGAGTAAATAAGTCATTTTCTCTAGTACGGAGAAAGTATATATTAGTTGAAATTTAGTGTCAAAATTTACAAAATTTAACTTTGAAAAAGCACATAAGCAATTTTTAGTGAGGCGGAGGGAATATGTTTTTAAGGCAAAAAAAATTAATTGAACACCAAAATTTAATTGTAAAAAAATAAAGTTCACTAAAATCCAATCCAATCCAATCCAATCCAATCCAATAATTTCATGCAGGTCCAACACTAAAATTATTCCGGTCCGAGCCCAATATTTGACCCCCTAATTTAACAAAGGGATCATCAGCATGTGACAGAAAGAGTGGCAGGCATACCGCGCCTTAAAAAGTACCCAACAATAAGCAGCTGAAGGCACCACAACTACTACGCAACAATTGATAGAATTGGATTTCAGAATTTCACACACCACTAAGTGCTGGCCTGGATAAAAATACGACCAGCCTATTAAAACACTGAATTCTAAATTGAGCACAACAGTGGATTATTCAATAGGAGATATAATCCACGGCCGTGTCAGGATTGATTCCCAGCTTCAAGGAGAGGCTCTGTATTACTGCTGCCTCCCCTAGCTCTATCCTCCCAAATTTTTTCTACTTCTTCAAGAGTCAAACCCTTTGTCTCTGGCACAAAAACAACAACAAACACAAAAGCAACTACTCCCAGAGCAGCTAGAATCAAGAATGTTGGACCTGTGCCCAGAGCTCCTGCAGTCGAAAGAAAACTCTGCGCGACTACAAGATTAGAAATCCAGTTCACCGTCGCAGACATTCCTCCACAGATACCTCGGTATGCTTGTGGGTATATCTCTGAGTTTACAGTCCACGGCACAGGCCCCATGCCAGGAGCGAAGAAGGAAATATAGAGGCCCAAACCCACAACGGCAAGCCATCCATATACCCCACTCCCGCCGCCACTCTCATGAGATGGTTCCAAGAAAAATGCTACAGCAAGCAGAATAAGAGAGACAGTCACTCCAGATAAGCTACTAAGAGCTAACTTCCGCCGGCCAAAATGATCGATCAAGTATATGCCGAATACAGTGCCAATAGCATTCATTGCTGCTACAATGAGAGACAGCAGAAGTGCTAATTGATTAGATCTGAAACCTGCCATCTGAACTATTGTTGGGCTGTAATACATGACCGTGTTAATCCCTGTGAACTGCTGAAATGCCTGCAAAAGCAGGTCATATCCATGGTTAAGGTGACAGGAATAGATGCAGTCTCAAATAGTGAAGTAACGTGCTTTTGGGTTATGATATGGTTCTTCGGGTCATGCATGAGTGGAATGCTGCTCATATGCATGTAGGAAGAGACACCCAAATCCAATCATCAGTTATTTTTCTTAAGACTAATGCCTTTTTAACTAACTCTTAACAACAACAAAGAAATCATAGCACTCCTGCCAAAAGGTTCACCATGTTACAGGAAAAACATACAATTTAAACAGAATACCAGTTCACTTACTAATACAATATACTTAATTCTCTGGAGTCCGAACCGATAAGTGTGAAGCTTAGGTCTCTGAAGTCTCAACAGATGAGCTTACTACCAAGACTAACTGCAAGATTAGTATTTTTAAGTCTAAAGGCACCGTAAAAGAAAAAAACAAAACCAAACTGACAATAAAATCAGTGGTTACAATCTATTGCAGAAAAAACTTTTAGAATAGAAAGGTTTTTTCAGACGAAACCAAGAGAAGATTATAGACATCTAACTTATGGGACCACAGATATAATTAGATATATGAAGACAATAAAAGAACACGGAAGATCTACCTTAGTACAGGCTGTACAGCCAAATCTGAATTTGTTCATAGAAGATAAGCATCTAGTAAAAAGGCAAAGGGGGTATTTGTTTCATCAGAAGTCATGCAAGGAACGAGGATCTTATAACGGGAAGCCAACCAATGCCTACAACTTCATATATATCCTAGTACAGCCAGATCAGGCCTAAAGCCAAGAAATTGTGGTCTGGAAGTTTAAACAATGTCGGTGTTATTTGTATGGTACACTCAGTAGATTGTTCTTGGCTCTGATATATAGGTGCTCATACCTAAAAGTCGCTGGGTAGAGTGCTTCCCTCAATTCACTGGAAAATCAGGGGGCAGCACAAAGTTAAAATCTGAAGGCCAATCATTAAGGGGAAATTGAGCAATTTTTGCTCCAGACTCCAGCTGAGTATTTATCTGGATAAACCAACTAAGTAAAAGACAGGCACTACCATGGCAGAAGTTGCTCGTTCCCTATATAGTCAGTTATCCCAGGTTCAATCATCAGTTCAAACAAATGGCTTTACTTTCGACATGTGAAGGTTAATTAAATCATAAGACACTCTCACAAAAGTTGCACAGTCAACAACGCTGAGTGAGTAAACGCTTGAAATATTACCTGGAGTCCAGCCCCGGCAAAAAATGCAAGTCTCAGTTCTTTAGACACAAAAACGTCCCAGAACCGCACATCATTTTTTCTCTGGGCTTCCTCAACCGCTGAAGCTGCAAGCCGGTCAATTTCAATTTCTAACCGGTGTGGATCATATATTTTGGACAGCACCTTAATAGCTTTAGCCTTATCCTTCTGCGGTTCATGAATGAATTTCAATTAGAAAAAACGAAGCAGAAAATCTTTACTCATATTGAAAATGTAGAACTTCTTGTAGCACCTTCAAGTACAACCAGCGAGGAGATTCAGGCAAAAATAGCATGATACAAAACTGAATTACAGCAGGCACTCCTGATACTCCGAGCATCCATCTCCAAGTTCCAGGAACCTATTTAACAATATAAATTAGAAAATACTTGCACGAAAGATGTAGATAGAGATAGATATAAGCATAACAGGTATAAGAAAACATAATCAAACCTCATATCTTATAACCAATACAAAATAAATACTCTCCTAAAAAATTATAGAATATTGACCTCGGTGAAACCAAGATTCACAAGGTAGGAAAGAAATTGTCCGCCAGTAATCATGAGCACATTTGTACTCACAAGACCCCCTCTTATTTCTGATGGTGACGCTTCGGCAATATAAACAGGAGCAGTTACCGATGCCACACCTACACCCAAGCCCACAAAGAGTCTACCAAGTATAAGGATATACGGATCAGGAGCAGCAGCCATAACAAGGGATCCAACTGCAAAAATAACATCAGCAGAAAGAGTTGCCTTTTTGCGTCCATAATAATCATTCATCCAACCACCACCAGCAGCTCCAATAATAGCCCCCACCAAAGCCATGCTAACAATTGTCTCCTGCCAGAAAGATGATGCAAAAATTCTAATAACAAAGACATTCCATGGCCCTTTTGAGAGAAAACAGACAATTCAATTTCCCTTGAAACCAGAATCTAGCTTTAAGTGATTAGAGTCCAGAGAAACTGTACAACTTCAAAGTTAGTGGAGGAGAAGAAAAGGCACATCACACTGTTTCATACATTGGACTGAATCACGCCCTTCATAATTATGACAAACAAAAGTTACCTGTAGGAAACTACTCTGATCTACAAGTTCAAATTCATCTCGAATGTACAAAAGTGCTCCTGATATCACTCCTGCACCCAAAGTAAAATCCAACTTGAGGATCCATTTAAACCATGTGGAAATTGTGAAGGAAAACAAAGAGGGAGAGGGAATGTGGAGGTTGAGGGTACCAGTATCATAGCCAAACAGGAGGCCGCCGATACCAGCAGCAAAAGTGAGGCCCACCACATAACCATTACTGAAGTATGAAATTCTGCTATCCCCCGGAGAATCCAAATACCCTGAACTCCCGGGTAATGATACGATCGTCATCTCACCCAACACAGACAAGACAAACCTCTGGTTGTGGTCAGCAGTTCGGATCCAAACGTTTGGGTGGTTGCAATGAAATGGGAAGGCAAACTTAGACAAGCAATAAATGATTAAGGTCTTTCCTTTATCCTTTTTCTGTTTTTTGGATAAGAACGAGCAGTAATGAATGATGATGAATCTCAGACTTGTTAGCTCATGTTTTCTTATATAAATATAAAATATATAATATATAATAATTAGAAGAAAGAGAAAGGAGAGAAAGGAGATGACGGCACGATTCGTTCCAAAAGGAGTTACGTGACCTTTTTGAACTTTTCGTGATCAGGAATAAGACACGGGGATATCTGATTTGTCCGCCTTGTTTCCCTTGCTACGATTTGTTACTCGTCTCACTTTTGTTTACGCTTTTAATTTTTTAACACTATTATTCTAGGCAAAATTTTGGGAAGCACGATCTTTTCATAGTGTTGGGAAAGTCAGTCTTTCCATAGTCTTGAGAAAGACGGGTTTAATTGAAATAATAAAAGGTAAAATGTCTTTGTTGCAATATTAAAGTTTTATTATGCAACGTGTAGTAGTTATAAATTTTATA
>JAULKM010000003.1:3384115-3397512 GCA_032355605.1 Rubia tinctorum | reverse complement strand
GATATTTCAGAAAGATGATATCTATATGCTTCAATGGTCAGAATAATCCATATGGTGCAGATGAGCTTACTTGAATGGCCTTGTTTTAAAAAGGTTCTCATATGAAAACATTATATATTGCATAACAAGTTAAAATAATTTTATGTATCGGCATACAGACAAATCCTAAGATGAACAAACAATCTTGGTTCCCTCACCACATTAAAAATCTTCAGCAGGTCATATCCTTAAATCCTGAATGCATTCCAAAAATTGAAATTGTAAGAGATAACACGTAAGTGCCAGCAACAATCGTATGAGACAAACTACTGAATTCGCCCAAGTTCAATCAAATTTAGACAATGAAGTAGACACAAATGGTACCAATAATCAATTCTATCAAACTAAACCTTTGCACAACCTATTCTAATTGGATAAATGTCGTTTGCATGATGATTTCTTTGCTCAAACAAACCACAATTGGTAAAAAAATAGCCTTAGCAACACTCTCCAACTACATCATCTCACAATATCCAAATCTCATTCCTTAATATATAGGCAAAACCCATGAAAAGTAGCATTAATATTAGTCCATGAATCAATAAATTCACTACATTTACCTTTAAAAACAAGCTAGTCAACAGTAGCATCAATACTAGTCCAGGAATAAAAAAAGTCACAACCTTTACCTTTAAAGTGTGGTGGCGCAAGGGCAGAGCTCGGCGGACGAAAACCTACTTGGTGGAAGGCTCTCTGGGGTGTGGTGGTGCAAGGGCGGAGCTCGGCGGATGGAAACCTACTCGCGGTGGTGGCACACGGCTGAAGGACCTAGCGGCGGACTAATAGAGGGGCTGCGTTGACTGAGCTCGGTGGTCTGGTGGCGCACGGCTGAAGGGGAGATGCGAGCTGGCGGCGCGGAGGGTTGAACTCGGCGGTGGAGTAATAAGGGAGGGCGGCGGTTTATGGAGTAGAGAAGAGCAGACCAACATCTAAAATGAGAGGGATTGGGTTAGGTTTAGTAATTTTTGAAATTGCTCAAAAGCCCTTCAACCTTTATTCTTCTTTTACAAACTCCCACCCATTTCTAAATTCCTTCCTTACAGATTCCTCCTTCATCTTTGAAAAATCTCTCTAAAACCCTGCAATTTAAAACCATAAAAACAAGTCGAAATCAATCAAGAAAATTATAAGAATTTATCAAAAAAATCATTTTTCAATTTTTTTATTTATGAATAAAGAGAGGCAAAAATAAAAATAAAAATAATGGAGTTAAAATAAAAAGGAAATCTTGGGTTGACAACCCACAATATTCGGATCCATACAAACTTGCTTGACAGCCCAATATGCCTTGTGAGCTAACTCCACAGGAAAGTGACATTGTTTCCATAGCTCTAAAATACATGATTTTTGTTATTCTTACCTAAATATAAAAATATTAAATAACATATTTTTTTGGTGAATTGTGGGAAAGCGCTAATATATGTTCTAGAGTAACTTAGAGTTGATTACATAGAAGTAAGGAAGAGAAATCGGAAAGGATTACAGATATGTTCTTGTGCCTGATCGATGATAAATATTCCATTGCGGATTTAGAAAATAAAATGGGGGTGTATAGGGAAGCACTACGTTCGAGCGGACTTCATTTTGGAGTTACGAGTAAAGTTTTTACTTTTTGCACTTAGGTCCCTCTAATAAATTTGGAATTGTCGAATCACGAAATTGGCGATGTCAGGATTCATTTGTATAATATACGATTTCGACTTTGCAATTTGGGCATGTATGGGTGAATGGAAGTGTTGCAACATCAATATCGTGTGCGGGGTTTTAAAAATCGGTGCCAAAAAACCAAGGCTAAACGGGCGGTCTTTGGTAGTGTTGCAACAACAATATCGTGTGCGGGATTTTAAAAAGTATTCTGAAGAGATTGCTTGTCTCCTCGCCGTGGAGAAGAATAATGATTTGCTGATGAAGAATAATCAATCTCGCCCGACTGGCTCAAAAGTGTTTCTTGAAGCAAAAGTTGTTAACTTTGACGAACCTGAACGCGTGAAATATTTTAGCATAAAGGAAAAGGGGAAGGAGGTCAACTTCATAAACGAGTCCACTCATCTCGAAGCATCATACTTCAATGGTGATTTCATTAGCACAGTTGGTGATTTCGTTGAACAAGCGGATGGTGGAAACTAAAAAAGAAGGAAGAAAAAAAAAGAGGAATTGTAGAACTATTATCGAAAATGAAACTAAATGGTCTAATGTTCATTTGTATCTCTTATATAAAATATAGCAATATATGATATGTTTTTTTCTTCAAATGTCTGCTAATGTCTAATTAATTATCTTTCTTGTCAAAATTTGTTTTGTTCTTAGTTAAAGTGGTGAAATGGATAAAGCTAATCGTGAAACCAACCAAAGGATTAAAATTGAAGAAATTTGCATACTCGATTGTGGAACAATGCACACTATATTAAAGGTTAAAATGTTTTTCTCACAGATAAAGCCAACATAAATCATTGTGAATTCAATATCAGGTCCCGTAGATATGATTGAAGGAGTTGACAAGGCAAATTTTACATTGTCGAATGGCACAATATTTACAATAAATAATGGCTCATTTTCGCCAAGGTCCAAAAGAAACTTGTTGAGTTTCAATAATATATATTCTCGTGGATTTGATACTCAGTCGGTAACTAAAGGTAACATGAAATATATGTTTCTCACAATGTATAAATATGGAAGGAAATATATACTTGAAAAACTATCAATGCTCCATACTGGGTTGCATTACACGAATATATATTCAATAGAATAAAATACAGTATTTATCAAACCTTCAATATTAACCACATGGCATGATCGGCTTCTCCAGCTGAGTTGGGCGCCAGGCCCCTGGATGCACATAAGGGAGTGGTTGCCCAGGTTTCTCTAACTGGTATCCTGCACCTCGTGTTTATGATATCTACATTCAACTGTGCCCCGGAGACAGGGTCGAAGCACGCCCCCCGCTCGCCCAGTGTGCTTCTTTCAAGACATACTCTAGTCATAGGTGTCTTCTGGTGGTCTTTTAGCCTTAGAAGAAGTCGTGTCTACTGGGTTATCCTATTTCAACTACAATGTGAATAATTATTGAAAGTACACATGGTCATCCATTGAAGAACCAGAAGATCCCTCAAGCAAAAAATTTCCAATGTAAAGCCTGTTCTCTTGGAAAGCTAATCATAAGGCCTTCACCGGGAAATGTTGAAACAGAATCACCTACGTTTCTTGAACGTATTCAAGGTGATATGTGTGGACCCATCCATCCACCATGTGGACTGTTTCGATACTTCATGGTATTGATAGATGCCTCTAGCAAATGGTCACATGTATGTCTGTTATCAACTCGTAATATGATTTGCTAAATTACTCGCTCAGATAATCAAATTGCGAGCTCAATTTCGTGATCATACAATCAAGAAAATGAAACTTGATAATGTCGATGAATTCACATCCCAGACATTCGATAATTATTGTATGTCAATTGGGATTGTTGTTGAGCATCGTGTTGCTCATGTACACACACAAAATGGGGCCGAATCACTTATCAACGTCTCCAGCTTATCGCTAGACTATTGATAATGAGAAAAAATGCTACTTCAGTATGGGGCATCCAATAATACATGTTGCAGCATTGATTCGCACCAGACCGGGTGTATATCATAACTGATCCCCACTACAACTTGCATTCAACCAAGAGCCAATTATATTTTATCTAAGGATTTTCGGTTACGCTGTCCATATGCCTATTGCACCACCTCAAAGGACAAAGATGGGGCCACGTGGAAGTCTTTGCATTTATGTAGGATTTGAAAGCTCATCTATTGTTGGATACCTTGAACCTCAAACTGGGAATAATTGCATAGCTCGTTTTGTTGATTACCACTTTGGTGAAGACAATTTTCCAGCATTAAGGGGAGAAAGAAAACAGCTGGAAAGGGAAATTACTTAGTTTGTACCAACATTATTGCATCTTGATCCTTATACAAAAGAGTGTGATGGAAATGTCCAAAGGATTTTTCATTTGCAAGATATAGCAAACCAACTTCCTGATGCATTTATAGACACAAAGAGAGTGCCTAGATCTCACATACCAACTGAGAATGCTCCTGCTCAAATTGAAATCCTGAAAGGGCAAATTGAAAACAAAGTTACTCATGAAATCACAACATGTTTGAAGCGTAAAAGACCACTCGATTCCAAAGATAAAAATCCTCGAAAAAGAAAAAGACCAGAGAAACAATATGACCCCAAAATGGAGGAACATATTCTTGTAGAAATACGAAACGAGGAAAATCAAGAAATTTTGATTAATTATGCCAATACATGTATAAGGCGGAACTGAAATGAGAACATCGATGATGCATTCTCTTATAGTTTGGCATGCGATGTTATAGACGAAAATAATGGAGATCCTGAATCACGATCTTTTATCGAGTGTAAAAATAGACACAATTGGACTGAATGGAAAAGGGCTATTAAAGCTGAATTAGACTCGCTTAACAGGTACAAAGTCTTTGGGCCTGTAATACTCACACCTGAAGATGTGAGATCCGTTGGATGAAAATGGGTATTTGTGCAAAAAAATAATGAGAAAAATGAGATTGTGAGATACAAGTCTCGACTTGTTGCACAAGGTTTTTCTCAATGACTCGGAATTGATTTTGAGGAAACATATTCCCCTGTTATGGGTGGAATTACGTTCAAATTCCTAATCAGTCTAGCAGTTCATGAGAAATTTAATATGCACCTTATGGATGTTGTTGCC
The DNA here is from genome assembly GCA_032355605.1 of Rubia tinctorum. Classification (NCBI taxonomy): domain Eukaryota; kingdom Viridiplantae; phylum Streptophyta; class Magnoliopsida; order Gentianales; family Rubiaceae; genus Rubia; species Rubia tinctorum. The sequence continues at coordinate 3,392,732 of JAULKM010000003.1, read as the reverse complement.
ACGCACTTATACGGATCGTTTGATGCTGAAATTTACATGAGAATCCCTGAAGAATTCAAATTGCATGAAGCATTAAGTTCAAAATCCAGAGAAAGATATTCAATCAAATTCCAAAGATCATTATATTGGTTAAAGCAATCCAGACGCATGTGGTACAACTGATTAAGCGAATATTTGTTACACAAGGGATATGCCAATGCCCCTCTTTGTCCTTGCGTTTTCATCATGAAAAGGACATCAGGGTGTGTGATTATCGTTGTCTATGTTAATGATTTGAATATTAATGGGACCTAATTGTACTCGACCTAATATAGCTTTTGCTGTTAATTTATTATCGAGATTCAGTTCGTCTCCTACTAAAAGACACTGGAACTAAATTAAGCATGTGTTTCATCACCTTCAAGGAATAATTGATTTGGGATTATTTTACCCTAAACCAGTTTTGATTGGCTATGCAGATGCAGGTTACTTGTCAGATCCACACAAAGAGAGATCTCAAACTGAGCATGTGTTTAGCTGCGGAGGGGCTGCAATTTCTTAGCATTCCTAAAAGTAAACACTGGACACGACATCATCAAACCATGGTAAGGTTATCGCATTGCATGAAGCAAGTCAAGAGTGCGTGTGGTTAAGATCTACGACGCGACACATCAAAACCACAAGTGGTTTTCTACCAAATGAGGATCCCATCACACCTTATGAAGACAATGCCGCATGCGTTACTCAAATGAAGGAAGATACATTAAAAGCGACAGAATAAAGTATATCCCTCCAAAATTCTTTTCATTTACTCAAGAATTGGGAAAGAGTAATGTTATCGACATCTAGAATATTGGTTCTTGTGAGAACTCAGCAGATCTCCTCACAAAGGCTCTCCCCACTTCAGTGTTCAGAAAACATGTTCATGACATCGAGATGCGAAGGCTACGAAGTTTATGAAGAAACCACTCATGTCAACATAAAGGGAGCTATACATTATACTCTTTTTCCCTTACGATAGTTTTGAACTCACTGGATTTTTTCTAGTAAGGTTTTTAACGATGCAGCATGAACACATAATTATTGTAATGAGTATTCCAGAGAAAATGTCATGAATAATGAAATGTTCATTAGCAATAAACTAGATTTGAGATAATTAATTATTTCATTATTTATTTATCCTATGGGAACACTATGTATTTACCCCCCCCCTAAATACTTTTATAAATACCCCCTAGGAAGATGAAGAACACAATACCTCACTCTCACATTTTCACTTCATCTCATCCATAACTTATTTTTCCATTCTCTCCATCTTATTTTCAATATCAATCTCTCATATCATTCACATACCTACCATTATAAAGTTCCTTACCACTTTCTTAATTAATTGGTGCAAAGTTAGTGATTTTTACGAGGAGGAACATTTGGGGGTTTTTCTCTATATATAAAAAAAATTCTAAAAGAGGTATGCACATATTTATAACCCACATCCATGAACTCTTGACACTGCAAGTTATACAGACGCACACATGATGGATTAGTTCCTAGAAACTTGAAAGGAAATCAGAAAAAATAATGAAATCACAATGGAGATCCAATCAACAAACCCACGAGAGGCATCTCGGTTTTAGGTCACAGCAAGGATTTTCTTGCAAATTAGATTTAAAAATAACTTCACTCATTTACCAAAGGATTTTCCTGCAATATCTTCTGGACCTGGTTGAGACATGCCGAAATATCTTGATATTCCTGAGTGTCCGAAAAGCTAGCACCCTGGAAATGGGATATACTGCAATTCATCAGACCCTTCATCGAGTAGCATAGAAGCGATCCCTCACATTCCAAAATTAATGACGCAAAACTTACTAACAAAAGGCGCACTGTTAGGCTACTGGATTAAAAACTCACCTGCTTAATTATGTTCTTGAGATGCATCTCTGATGTGTGTAGTTCTTTACGGCTACCAGTTTCGCGAGAAAGTTCCTGATACACTTTACAAAGTTCCAATGATGCACTTGCAAACTTCACAAAACGTTCCCTGTCTTTCCACAAATCGGATCCCTGATATGCTCTGGTTTGCTTAAGAAGGGCCTCCGCACACATTCTGAGATCCCCTTTCAATCTGTGCCACCTACCATACAATCCCCAAATCTCAGCTTCTGGATTACTTTGAACAGTCTGCCGTAAGATCTTGCCAATCATCTGCATCAAGTTTTCAAACTCCCATTTGCTAGCCACGCCTTCTTCTGATCTTGTTGAGTTCTTTACAAGATTCATGTCAGGGCTATCACAATCAACATTCTGCATATCATCACCATTGGCAAAGGCCTCTGTAAATTCTGATTGTGCATTTGAGGCTTGATGTTCAATCTCCAACATTAATCTCTTTAGCAAATCTACATTGACTGTTTTACACTTTGTCAAGTCCAGCACCTTTTGTACAGCCTCCATGGACTGACTATAATGGCCGACATCTGCAGCCACAATGCTAAAATTATCCCACAGCTGCCAGTTTCGTCTCTTAAACTTCAATGCTTCCTTCAAGGCGACAAATGCCTCTTTGCTTTTTTTATTTCTCAGGTGTAAAAAAGCCAAGTTATTCCAGGCTTCTCCATTTTCAGGATCGAGTTGGACACAACGTGTAAAACCATCTAGTGCCTTTTCAAAACTGCCAGCCTTCATAGCAGCAAAACCAAGTGAAAACCAGCCACCTGAATACAAGGAATTTACTTTCATTGCTGAATCCCAAAAGACCATAGACTTTTGATAGTCTCCTCTATTATATGCACTGCGAGCTAGAGATCGAAAAGCTCGAGCTGACCTGTTGTCAGAGACTTCAAGGGCTTTCTGATAGCAAGCATCATCAAGGGTAATGTCACCAAGGGAGGACCATAACCTTGGGTCCCTGGGCCTTTTAGACAATTCTGTGTTTATGAGTTCCACAGCTGCTGCTTTCTTCTCCAACAGAGTGTAGCAAACAATTAAATTATCCCAAAGCTCCAGATCTTCATACACTTTAATAGCTTCTCCAATCAAGCCGCAACTTACTAAGAGATCACCATATTCTTTACGTAGTGCAGGTATTGTGGGACTGTTTACAGAGAAACAGTAGTAAATCCTTTGTGCAACTACAGGAGAAGGTTCATGAAGAGAGTCAACGAGTTTATTCATCATCATAAGGGCACGCTGCATGGTACGAGTGCGGGTTGTCTCCCATTGAACACGTAAAATGTTGCAGAAAAAGCTAATCATAAACTGTGAGGATCGTTGCGAATCAATTGCTTGTATATATGGTCCCATTTGGAACCACTGGTGCTCGTCACTTCGAGCAGCCTTCTTAATAGCAAGGCAATGCGCCAGAATCACCGCTTGCTGGACTGCCTTAAGTTGCGTAGCAGCAATATTACAAACTTCCGTTGCTTGATTACCAGTTTCAGCCAATCTAGGGGCCATCAATATATCGGATGCTTCCAGGGTTTCAGAAGGATGCTGAAGTGAAGGACTATCACAAACACTAGAATCGTCGCCTGGAATCTCAGCGCTAACCACACTAGAGGCATCATTACTGTTTTTATTTGTAACAAGAATAAACTGAGGCTTCGGCACCACCTGCAACCCTTTCTCATCAGGATAACAGCAATATGAATATACAGAAGCAGAGTCTAACTGATACATATAACTACCAAGCCACATATTTTCTAACATGAGTATATACTATCGTACCTGGTGCTTAGTATTGAACCCAAGAGCCCCACTCACAGAAAAGTCCAGTCTCGATTCTTTCTGAGCTAATTCAAAATGAAGCCTGATGTAGGAGTCAATAAAAGAAAATATTAATAATCAATGAAAATTCTTAAAGGGAACAACCGCGGAAGTCATAACCATAACATTAATTCATCTTCAGGCCTCAAAAATTAAAGTAAGCTGGTAAAAAAGGGGGCATTTATCAATGAGGAACAAATTAATTGAAGGAAGAAAGTTTCATGTCATACAGATAATCAGCATGGATAGACAGTAGGGAATTGACCGCAAGCAAAATTCTAAATATAAGCTTGTGGTGCATGGTGGACGCAGTTAAGCATACCTTAATAACCATTTTAATAAATAACAGGAGCAACTCAATTAAGGTACACTTAACTAGAGTGCCAAGAAGTTCTTTCAAGAAAAACAGCAGAGGGAGCACTTAAGTTCTTGGAATATTAGTCACCAAATCTAGAATATACCAGAAAATTGTATTAATAATTTTTTATTAAAAACTGAATGCAATTTTTAAGGTAAGTCTATCAGATTATGGGTAAGGTATTATAAGTTTTGACAAAGTTATAAGTGAAAAAAGAAAAGCCCATTTTCCCACTCCTACCTGAACTCACTTTGATTGGCGACTGAGGCATAGGAACGTGTTATGTCATTCCTTCTTATGTTTACATTTTTAATCTCACTTCTCATTTACAATCTTACAACCCAAAGGCACCAATTTTTTGTTTCAATGGTGACCCATAAAGAAGTTTATTTTGTTTCAGTGGTGACCCAGACAACATTAAACACAACCATAGACCCAAAAAACATAAGAAATGTGGAACAACACACTGAAGGCAAATTCTATAGGATAAAAATTGCAAACTGAGAGGCCAGGAGTTTCAGACCTAAATAGTGCAGCTGCCTATTAGTATCATGTTTCTGACCTTTAGTTTGGGCTATGCAGCAGCCTCAATATAGCCCAAAAATTTTAACTCATCAATATTTAAATTGCTTATTTCCTTCAATTGGTTGTTTCAACTGGCCATATGTATACGGATGGATTTTTTTACTAACTGATGCTTATTCCACTATCAAAGTTGACATGCGAATAGGCTCAATTTTAGGCAAGTTACTGAACAAAGAAAGATTAAGCCTTCACTGTACAGCACCTTATTAGTGAGTAAATTTAATTTAAGTTTCTCTGAATTTTAAATGCACTCATATACAAATAGTTAAGTTCAAACTAACCTCCAAATATTTACCCGGAAAAATACTGGAACATAATATGAATTGTCATTGAAAACATGTTATATGAGATATCAGCTACCACGTAGCTCAACCTCATACTTAAACCTTTATATGATGAACCAGTCTCACCTGGAGGAATCTACCCGTGCATATATGAGTTCCATTATTCCCACTTCTAAATGAAGCACAGACACTATTGTTCGAGCATCTTGTTCTGTCAACTCTGCATCCCAATAGTTGGTTACATTTGCTTGAGTACCAAAATGATGTAAACTTTCACTTGAAGATACTTGCAAAAGATCGAACAAAGAGGATGAAAGACTATCCAACAGTTTCTGATGAACAAGTAGCAACCTAAAAAGCCACCATGAAATGCTTCTTACAGCATCAGCTGACGTGCTGTTGTACCGCAACAGATCTTTTGTCTTCATGAGCAGCACCTTGGCAAGAACTAAATGCTACAGGAAGGTACCCAGATAGGGAACAAAAGTTTTTCAAAATAAAATATTCAGCCAAAGAAGAAATCCAAGAGAACCAAAGAATTTCAACTATGTTTATGTATCATGTAAGCATCTGTAATACCAGGGTGTATAAATGCACATTCCGTAAAATTAATTATCATGATATCAAAAGGACATGACCAATTATCTGGAATTTCCACTGACATCAGAAGCTCATTATACTAAGTCTAGTGAAGGAAGTTCGACAGGTTTTTACAACTCCATGAGGTAATAATCTTAAAATTCAAGTGTTGATTGAGCAGTCATGATTATATTGTACATAAACCCACCAACTAGATACAAGTTTAACAACTTGGCTTTTTGTAGGAATCCGGAAAATTGCTTCTCAAAGGCTTCAGAAGCATGGGGAATGGAAGGGAACAAAAGCAAAAGAGCTACTGAAGATCAGAAGCTAACGAGGCCATACCTGAAGATTAGAAAATTTGCCCTGCAAGTCAGAAGTAACAGACATAGTATCCTTTATCGCCCATATTTCCCACTCCACCCAATTATCACCACACGGTACCAACGGTGATGCTGGCATTTTCTCAAGTGAGCTGTAAGATCAATACCAAAACAGAACACATATCAAAAAAGCTTTCCAACCAGAACATGCGGAAATCCTCCGTAATTCTTTATGCATATTCAAATTAGCACATGACCATTGCCAGAACAAATTTGCCATCAATCTCTACTGTAAAATAAAATTTGAACTTTTAAGGCTATTCAGTAGTAACACTGGTAATCACCAAAGAGCTAAATAGCAAGTGGGGTAAAAGCCAAAGAGTATGCATCTTTATAGAAAATAAACTAATTGGAGTGACATAACACATACCCAGTAATGTTGCATTGAGTAAAAGCCAGTAAAGCGGAAACCCCAAGAGCCATGACAAGAAAACCTCTGAAGCACTGCTCTTCACATTCCGAGCCAACAAAAACGTCGATGCATTGGGGCACCAGCTGGGAGTAGAACATTTCCGCTGACTCCGCCGAGTCCGTGAACTCAACTTCCGAGTCAAATGTGAAAACGGATTTTGCGGCATCGGAAGTAAGGGCTTGGATATAGCTCCCAGACTCAATTAACTGGAGAAGGGTTTCAATAAGGGGTTGGAGTTGGTAGCTTGAAGTACATGGAAATGGAGTTGATGGAGGCTCATCAGAAGGGATGGTGCAACGGAGAAGGCGGAGCTCAAGAGAACGAAGGAGGCGGAGCGGTGGAGAAAGTGGCGGTGCTTCTTCTTCCATGGCGGTGCGACTTTAGCGGCTTAAACGGTCGGTAGGGTTTTTCGTCGATTGAAATGAGAGGGTTTAACAGTTTTCACGGACAAGGGCTTAAGGAGGGTCTAAGAGCAACTGTAGAAATTTCAAAAAAATCTGTAAATTAGAGATTCAATACTTATATTCTCATTTATTTTTTCTCCATCTCCGACATAATCTCTAGTTTGCAAACTTTGACATCTATTTCACAATAATGATTAATTTCTAAATAAATAAATAATTAGTTTTAATCACTCTACAAAAATATTTACTTGAATAAAAATTAGGAAAACGACTAATTTTAGTACTCCCTCTATCCTAGTTGGTTGCACTGTAATCATTATCACGATGTTCAAGAAAATGTTTGATCGTTAATATGTTTACCTACGTATAATAGCGGTAAATTAAAAATTGATATTTAAAAATTACTTGTTACGATGAATTGAAAAATATCATATGCGATAATATTTTTGTTCATGAATATATTCAAATATGCGGTCAAACTTTGATAGAGAATAGTGTTAAAAAAATAGAAGTGCAAGTAGAGCTGGGACGGAGGGAGTAGTTTATTTGTGAACAATAATTAAATATTTTATAAATATTTATTTATTTTAATAAATTTATGATAGGCGGGCGAAGGGCAAATCCACTAATGTCTTGGCGAAGGAGGTCTACTAGACGTATACTCCTCCACCCTCGTGGTCGCGGTGAACCCGCGAGTGAATTTTAGTAACGAGCAAATCAACGCCATTCTTGATGAGGTATTTCACATCTACGGAGAATTCATCGACGTCGACAAGGGCTTAACCTACGACGGCCCTCTATGCACATACAACGACAGTGCCGAAGAAGTCGACCACGACTTCGACACGCTTGGGAAATTCTGGTGAAGAAAAGGGTCCGACGGAAAGAAGAAATGAGGGGGAAAAGAAGAAAGAAGAAGAAGGCATTTATGTTTCTTTCGTTTTTTTATTCAAGGGTAAAAATGTCATTTTCTTAAATTCCAGCCAAACTTCCCGTTGACAATTAAAGTCAATGGTGCTCAGAGTTAGGTTGGCATATACATCAATAAGTTAGGGTTATTTTGGTCATTTATCGTTTTGCAGGGTTATATTGACACTTTCAACTTAAAATTAGGATTATTTTAGCACTTTACTCTATAATATAACTAGATAATACATGTGCGGTGCACGATTTAAAATAAGTGAACGTATGTATTAAATATTATATTTTATTTATTCCCATCAAGAGGCAAGAAATGCGACAAGATGAAAGAAGGAGGAGGCGTGAGACACGGCACTTGAGGAAGGACCATTCAGGTCACATGAGTGAGTTCCACTACTTTTCTCTTTCCCACTCATGGTTTTTTATTGTTTCATTGCATTGGGGACAATGCAAAGTTCAAGTGTAGGGGAGGGAGTAGTGAACACTTAGGAGTTTTTCATCTCGAGATTTCTTGGTGTTTTGGGTGTTGTTTTGTTTTGTGTTTTTGGTGTTATCTTTGGTTTTCACAAGTATGGTAGTGTTTTTTGGTGGTGTAATCTTTAGGGTGTTATCTCTTTGTTTTGTGGGGGTGTTTTGGGATGAAACTTTTGGTGGTGTAATTTTTTTTCATAATCTTCGTTTAGTATGAAACCCACCTTTGGGGCATTTTGTGCTACACAAAAATTTTGAAATTTTGAAAATGAAAAATATATATATATATATATATATATATATATGCCCGACAAAGTTGGAAATTCGAAAGGGTAACTTAGGGAAAAATGGAAAGAAAGTCCGGATAGGTCGAAAGACCTAGGTAAAAATGAGAGGCTAGACCCGGTTAGGTTGGAAAACCTAGGCAAAAATGAGAGGTCGTGTAGAAAAAGGTGAGAAGTGAGCTCAACATGTGT
>JAULKM010000003.1:3354679-3384015 GCA_032355605.1 Rubia tinctorum | reverse complement strand
CCAAAATATGTTACCTTGGGGGGAAGCATGCTTGCGAGCCAACAATTGGGAATTTGATGATATTCTATCATTTGATGAAGGGGAATAAGTTCAACCTGGGGTACACTATAGTGAACCATATGCTTAAGGCTGCGGCTGGACAAAAACAAATATCTTCCATAGCGAGGCTTGATCACGGCTCTGGTCAATAAATGGGGTGTTACGCCCGTGTACAAACTCTTGCGCCTAGAGTACCATGATGCGGCTTGGTTTGAGTACAAACACTTGCGCTTGGGTTTTGATGAAAAGTATAAGAATCGTGTCATTCCAGATTCTCACCACAAAGGCCGCACAGATAGGAAAGAATCATCTATGCAAAAGGCCGAGTCATCCTCATCCCATAAGTTGATAGAAACTTGCTGTATTTTGAAACCTTTACACACTTATTAATTCATAGTCACTACATTGAAACTTTTATTCAATTTTTCATGTTTATTTGTTAGGCCGCAGGAGATCTTTGAACATCACAATTAGTAGGTACATGGCGTGCTTAGCAGTGGAAGCTAGACACGCTAAGTTCATTGCTTCTTCAGGCATCCATGTTGACCCTCTAGATGAGTCCAACATGCCTAACTTCAAGTCCTTGTACTCTGATGAGGATGGAGATGAAGATGGAGATGATGGCGAGAATGGGGGTGGAAACAACAATGATGATACTGACCCCGAGATTGAATAAATGTTTGAGGATGATGAAATGAGAACTAGTCTATTTACTTAGTATAGAATATTATGGAAAACAAGCACATTTGCATATTTATTTTTGATTTTTTAGTGGTTTTAACATAAATTTCAATTATCTTGAATTTATAATGAGAAATGTTATGAATTTGATTGTTATTGTCTTTCTAATCTAAATGACTGCTTTCAATAATTTGTAAGGCCTAGAGAATTCCATTGTTTCCTTCAAAATTTTTGATAGTGACAACTAACAGTTTTGGTTTTTATTCCACAATGTCTGAATTACTTTTGAGTTATGATAATGTCCCCACTATATAAATTTGGCCCGAATTGAGTTCCCATTCGGAACATCGTCTGACCGTTATGTTGAAGGGCCGAATTACTTGGTTATGACATTGTAATTCAAGTTTCGAGCTCGACCAACATTTTTGTTCCCCCTGTGAACAAAAACGCGTCCATTAATTTTGTTTTCTTATATTAGTTCCAATTTTTTAACAAAGAAATCGGATCTTTGTTAATATGGCCCAAATACTGTCCAATATCTGAAACTGTAATTTAGATCTTCATAATAAATATGTGGCTCACTTTTGAGTTTGAATGTGTAATTACTATATAAAAACGGGCTCTTCAGATTCAAAACACACAATTCAAAACCTTAGCCTTGCTTCCGGAGGCGGAACTCGACCAAAAAACAAGAATCCCCCCAATTTTGACCAACTAAAGTCTAATTCCTCACAATGGCATTGTTGAATAGAGGATTTGGTGGGCATCGCAACTCTAAATTGTCAAGGAGCTCTAGAAATCAGGGTTTCAAATCACTGAGGTTCGTATCACTTCCTGCACAAACTAGATACAATGCCATAAGATCGGATGCAAAGATTCTAGATTGTTATATCATAGACGAGAATGTATACACCATCATAGGGTTAGCCAACCCCGTATTGAAATTTGATGGACTACACGTTTTACATTTATTAACTTTGAATGAACCATCATACTTTGACGAGGTCTGTCAATTTTATTCTAATCTATGTGAGGTTAAAATGGGGTATTTAGAACAAGGGTTAATGGTTTTTATTTAGACTTAAGCTTGTGGATTATTAATAATTTTGAGAGTGCCATTATAAGGGTCCGGATGATGTTTTCCATTCAAAAATAGAAGGCCCTTTAGATGATGTTTATCATAGGGATAAATGGCCTCTAGATACCGATCCTCTCCAATGTTAACCCATTTGAGTGTATCTTGAGGTATTTTTAAAAATAATTCTTATGATCTTGGAAGGCCAGACACATTCAATCTTCTTCACCTCGCTATAGATCAAAGCATTGTATATGAGATGATAGCTAGGTGCATTGTCCTAACACCCGGGCTAATTACTGAACCTATATATACAACTCTAATCATATTTTACTATATCATTGAGGGTAAGAAAATCAACCTGGGGATGGCAATATTCAAACACGTGATGTGGGTTGCCTCTTCGAAGAAGGAGATTAAGAGTCTCCCCTATGGGAACTTAACTACCTTAATTTTGAGGAGTGTGCAAGGGATGTCGTTCCATGAGGAGGAGAAGCCAATAAAATGGTTTGACAAAAAATACTTTTTCAAGAAGAAGTGGGTGCTGTTTGAGCACAAGTAGTGCCAGAAAATGGGGATGCAACTGAGCATAGCAAGAGGCTTTTTTTAATGAAGATGTTTGTATATATATAACCACCAAATCCAAACAATTCTAGCCCTCACTCCCGGCTCAATACAAACCTCTTATTACATACAGCCCAAATTCCGTCATTTCTACCTTAACATTTCATAACAGAAGTAAAAGGAAGATACAAAATCAATTCTCTACTGATTCCTGCATCTTTTCCATCAGGTTTCCAATATTCTTCTTGTACTCTTTGCTTCTTCATTCATATTTTGTCTGCACTTGAAAAGCAATCACCTCTGCCTTCACCTTTTGCTGTGAGAATACCCTTCTATTTCTTTCCATCCATACATGATAATAAGCAGCTATAACCAGCAAAAAAATTTGCTATTTTTGTTTAGCTCGCTAATACAATCTCTTCTTCATCTCCCTTAAGTTGGCCAATTATTTAACCTGCAGAAAGTCTAATACCTTTTTCATGTATTCATACTCACAAAAAAGATGTTGTGCATATTCATTCTTATCCTCACATAGACAACATGTTACAGAGTGTGCACCCAATATGACAAACTCTTGTAGTCTATCTGTGTTGGCTAATTTTCCATTCAATAGCGTCCATAGGAAGAATTTGTGTTTGGGAAGTGTCCTTTTATGCCATATGATCACTCATTTTGCTTTCGCTTTTCCTCCATCTTTCAGCTTGTTATAAACTTTAGCTGTGACGAGTTTCCTATTTTTCTCTTACAATTTTCCCATACTGGTTTTGTTTTCTGATATATTCTGAGCAATGATTTCCAAACCCAGCTTTGAGATTCTTGAATTTCACAGTTTTATAATTTCTTCCCTTTCATGTAGTATGTTAACAGTCATTGAATCCACAACAGATCTTTCTTCCTATCTATATCCCATAGCAATTGACATAAAGCAGAATAATTCCACACAACTAGATCCCTTATGTCCATTCCACCAAAAAAAATTCCTCCTTCTTAAAGCATCCCATGAGGCTGCTGTAAATCCCCTCTGACTTTCCTATCTTCCCCAAAATTAACATGAGAAGATCTTCACTATCTTGTTGTTGATGCTTTCTAGAAGTGTCATTATACTGCCCCAGTAACCTATTTTACTCAGCAAGACTGAATCAATCAGCTTTAATTTTTCAGCATTAGATAGATTCTTTGATCCCCAACTATTGATCCTTTTCCTGATTTTATCTAACAGAACTTCACAATCAATTTTATCCCATTGAACATATGAAAGTGGTAATCCCAGATACTTCATTGGTAGTTCACATTTTTCTATTCGCATAAAATCAGCCAGCATTACCTGATCAGCTTCATTCATTTTGGAAAAATACATTCTGGACTTATTCACATTGATCTGCAAACCTAAAATTCTTTGGAATTCCGCCAACAGCTTTTTAATACCTTTCATTGACTTTTTTCTTGCTCCACAAAATAACAGAAGGTCATCAGCAAACATTAGAGATGTATTCAAGTTCTATCACATCTCAGATGATATTCAATCTATTTCTGTAAATAATCTCTACTCAACGTCCATGTTAAATACTCCATGCAAAGTACAAATAACAATGGAGACATTGGAACCCCTTGTTTCACCCTTTTACATGCCTTAAAAGCCTCTGTATAACTATCATTAACAACCAAGCAGAAGGAAGAGCATCTTATACATCTTTCTATCCAACTAATCATTAATTCAGGAAATTTTAGGATCTGCAGCCAATTCAACAAGAATTGCCATCCCACACTATCAAATGCCTTGCTTATATCTAATTACAACATACAACTTGGCTTCATTGTTTCATTTTTGTATCTATGTAGCAATTCATGAGCTAACATCAAGTTATGAGATATGTTTCTGCCTTTAATATAAGCACTTTTATTAATCCTTATTATTTCAGGTAGAACATGCCTCAATCTAGCACAGAGTATTTAGTGATCAACTTGTACACAACTGAAGAACATGAAATAGGTTTAAAGTCCGAGGGTACCTGTGGCTGCTCTATTTTTGGAAGCAAATAAATGACAGCATTGCTAACACTTTTTGGTAATTCTTCACCATCAAAGAAGCCTAGTACTGCTTTTGTTACCTCCTCTCCAATCAGGTTCCAGTTTTCCTTGAAAAAAATGGCTAGTATAGCCATCTTTGCCAGAATTTTTTTATGAATAGATACTATTTAAGACCACTTGAACTTCCCCTGGGCATACATGTTTAATCATTAAAGATTGTTGTTAAACCCCAAGAACTTTCCCATACTTCACAACATCTCTATCAAATTCAGTTTCAACATTTTGTGTCCCCAACATTCTTTTAAAATGATGGACAAGCTGTTTTTCAATATCTTCCTGTGCAGTATAAATCACATCTCCAACTTTCAGATTTACAATATTGTTTTTGTACTACTTTGCTTAATAACGGAATAGAACAACTTTGTGGGCTTGTCTCCCTCATTCAACCACTCCATTTTTTATTTTTGCTGCAAAAATCTGTATTCAGCTTCCTGATATTTTCAACCATCTTTCTTTGTTCTTTCTCTGCCTGGTTTTTCAGTACAGAGGCTGGTTCCTCATTCAGTTCCATTTGAGCAACTCTCCATATCTTCAAACTATTCTCCACCTTATCTCTAATTTCACCAAATTCTCTTTTTTAGTCTGGATGAAGGTATCTCCAATGCTTTCAGCGTTTTTACAAGATCATGTAGATTATCAACTTTTATGCGCTTCTGTACTTGCTTGACAATATCCTTATACACTGGTGACAGTGAGAGCATGTTGCAGAATTTAAATGACTTTTTCACATTACTAACAAGATTGTTATTCTTGATCAGCAATGGAAAACGATCGGATATCATTTCATTCATTACAGTTCAGCTTACTTTTTTCATTCTTTCCATCCACATATCATTTACCAGGCCTCTATCAATCCTTCTTTGAATTCTTTCATCTCCCATCCTCCTATTACTCCAAGTAAAAAAATTCCAACTAGTCCAGATGTTTGTCAATTCAAGCTCTTCAACAATTTCTTAAAACTTAGCCCATTTTTTTCATCAACAGGTTGACCACATATTCTGTCCCAACCTTCAAGAAGAGCATTAAAATCCCCAATCAACAGCCATGTCTTATCCCTCAATCCCAAGTTTTTAAGGAATGACCATAATTTTCCCCTTTTCAATCCAATTTTATATCCATAGATAGCAGTACTATAGCAGCTAGTTTTATCTTACTTCAAGTAAACCTCCATATCTATCCCTTGATCACCTTGGCTTAAGACCTATATTCTCAGAAGATCAGCTCTCCATAAAACCCATATTCTTCCTCATTCTACTATATCACCATTTGTTTCCAGCTCCCAATTCAGTCCCAGAATCCTCCACACTTCTTCTTGCTTTTCTATTTTAATTTTCATTTCCAACAATAAAAGCAATCCCACTTTGTTTTGACAACAAAAGTTTCTGATCACTTTATGCTTGCTAGTTTTATTCAAGCCTCTAATGTTCCAACTGGCCCAATTAATCTCCATAAGGTGGCTTTTCTTCCAGCTGCTCTGTCATATTCTCCTTCATCTTCATTTCCTGCTGGATAGTGTTCTGTGATTTTGCACTTATACTCTCATCAGTTTTCCCTGCTTGCCTTTGAATTGAAAATTTTTCCTCCCTATTCAATATCACTGTCCCAGCTTATTTTTTGTTCTCAATCTCCTTTCATTTTTTCCGAACCCTTACAGGAACAAACACCTTCCATTTTTTCCCCTCATCCTGAATCACTTTTTTTCCAGCATTCTCCTCCAGTATGCCTCAACTGGTTACATGTATGGCATCTTACAAGTTTCCACTCATAGATAACCTGTTGCTGCATAATGATCTTATGCTCACTCAAGAACATCACCTTGTCTGGGACTGGTTCACCAATCTTTAGTTCTTTTTTTATCCTGGCATATGATAATCTCTCATTTTCTAGTGTTGCTCTATTTAAGCACACATGCTTTCCTAGAGGACTAACAATTTTGCTTATTAGTCTAGGTTGCCAATATGTTGTAGACAGATTAGGTAATTGTATCCAGACTGGAATAGTACAAGGTTCAGTAAAATCAATATCAACAGACCAAGGTTTCATAATTAATGGTTTGCTATAAAAAAATATGCTGCCATTTTCAATAACATCATCTCCATAGGTAATTGAACCAAATTTCACCATGAAAATACATTTCTCCATTTGCCAGACCTTGGTAATGTTTTTCCCCAAATTCTATAGAAAACTCCTTCTGTAACCTTGAACGGAGGGTTATTTTCCATAATTCTGCACACCATAGTTGTTTCCCACTGCTTTGAGCATACAATTACTTCCTCCATTGAAATTTTGACCATCTCATTGATTTCAATTAGTTCGTGATACTGTACCTCCTCAGCTCCATTTTCAAATAGACCACTCCATTTCTTCTCTCCTTCAGATTCAATCTATTCTCCCCACGATAGCAAGAGGCTTAGAATAGAAGAAGACATATTTTTGCTTTTCTCAAATATTTTAGTTTAATTGTACATTATAATTTAACTTTTTTTGTTAATCAGTTGCAGAGGAATCAGACCTGACATTCATTAAAGGCTTCAAAAATTTCTATAAATGGATGCACAACAAAATTTTCCAATAATGGGAGAGCGTGTGAAAGTTGGAGAGTTGACAACATGCATTCGAGCGTCAATTTGTATCTTCATTGCGATCCCGCTCTTCAAGGGCCTCCTCTGTTTAAAAGTGTCATATGGGCTTATATACATTATAGAAGAGTTTCGTAATGCATTTCATGAACAATTTATAGGATTGTCGAGATGTTTTTGTTTTATTTGACTAAATTTTATGTTGTATGGTGATAAAGCCTTTAATTGTTTTATGCAAAGTATGCCGTGAAACTATTTCCTCACTTCCAATGACATTGATTAATATAGAAAACAATTGAATCTATTGTGGCTGTCAATATACAATACCCAGGAAAAATGAGAATAAAAGCATGTTAACTAGCACATCCGAACGAGTTCCAAGCTCGGAACGCACTCCGAACTTAATGCAAAAATAAAAATGATGCCATAAAAGGTAACTATTTCAACTTCATCTATTTTCTTGTTTTTTCCTTATCTTTCCTCTTCTCTTCTTCTTGATCTTCCCTCTTCAATAGACCAAAATACGTTTGTCATTATCTGTGCGACCTAAATAACTAGACAAAGTTGAGTCAGCCTCTTCTAGCACAATGTCATTATTTGAACACCCAAGCACACCATTTCGACCACAATAAACCAAATATTTAAGCTCAAATTACTCAAGGAATTCTCTCTTACCTTCAACAAAAATCTCCCATCTAGGGTCAATGAGATCTTTCACATAGAAAACTTGATGAGCTTGTGAGGCCAAAATAAAAGGATCAACTCTCCAACCGATCCAACTATGATCTACAAGTGTGAATCCCATTGGCTCTGTTCGTTGGCCACCGTGTACGTCAACCCACTGACATTTAAGTATAGGCATTCATGGAGTCATGTAATCAAGCTCCCAAATTTCTATTATTGTTCCAAAGTAGCAAGTGTTGGTATACATTAGATTGTTGTCGCTTGCATTACCAACATGTAATGCCTTCGACACTAGGGTAACCCCACTATCCGGTGACACACCTTTATCATCCATTGATTTAGTGGCAAAAGTGAACCCGTTGATGTCGTATGAACCATATGAAAGAAATGTACCAAGGGGCCTACGTGATAACCACTTAACTGTTTTTGAATGACTGCCCATCTTCATGTAACTTGATAGCTAAATTGCAAATGTTGAAGTGTGTCTTTGTAAAACTTGTGGTTCATTGAACATCAGAGTCACTATTCTTATTTCATCCATGTGGATCTCAATATATGGGACAACATTCTTGTGGTTCCGTAGAACATAAAGATGCACAATGCTTAAATCTTCTACAATGGGGTTTAGTATCTTACATTTTATTAACCCCTGGCCCTCTTGCTTCCCTTTATGTTTGGATCTCGCAACACTCACAGAATCCACATCCTTCAAGAAATCAGTATAAAACTCGATTATCTCCGCTGCCACGTAACGTTGCACAATACTTGCATTAGGTTTGTACTCCTTCACAAAATATTTAAATATTTTCATATACCGCTCAAGCGAGTACATCTATCTCAAGAATATTGGACTAAATACCTTGATCTCCAACACCAAATTAACGATCAAATGAACCAATATGTGAAAGAGTGATGGAGGAAAATACATCTTCATACAACACAACTTCCACAATCATCGCTTGCAAACAGTCAAGGTTAGTAACACTAATGTTTTTTACATAAATACTCTTGAAAAACAAACAAATATTCATAATGCACAATCTTACATGGGGTGGCACAGACGGCCCTATGCAAATGGCATTCAATTCTTGCATGAGGTTGTGGCAATCATAAGATTTCAATCTGACCAGCTTTAACTCATTCACAGATACACATGAACTAATATTGAAAGAATAAGCTCCAGGCACCCTCACACTACTAAGGGTCTCACAATGTGCTTTTTTCTCGAACTAAGACATGTAATAACAAGCCAAGGGAGGGGGAGATAATACACTTCACCATTTATCATAGGGCCAAAACTGTTCATAATACCCATTTCAACCAAATTAAGTTGAGCCTTCAAAACTGTCCTTGATCTTACCGGGGTATTTAAAAGAGTCTCAACTAAAGAGTCACACACATTTTTTTAATGTATATTACATCAATACAATGTCTGACATCTAATTTCTTCGAATAAGGTAGTAAAAATGAGCATTTCTTCCAACTACCTTCACATGCCGACTTTCGTTTCCCATTTCCAAACTCGTTCCCTAAAAACCTCATCACTAGATAATGGAATCGAGGTTCTTCTTTCTTCAATTTCTCTGTTGAACCACTACTTTGTGAATCGCCATGGGTGACCTCGGGGAGAAACAACCTATGACCCCGGTAGATAGTTTTACATTCATGCTTCAATTGAGAAAAATAAGTATCTTTCTCACACACAGGACATGTATGGCGACCTTTGACCGAGTACCTAGACAAATTCCCATATGTCAGAAAACCATTCATTGTACAAAACAATATGGCCTTTAGAGTAAATACATCCTCCTTAACACCATCGTAAGTGAGAACACCATATTTAAACAAAGTGAACAAATCCTCGACAAGAGGAGCAAGGTAAACATCTATATCATAACCTGGTTACTTAGGTCCTGAAACCCTAAAGACAACAACACATACTTTCGTTTCATTATCAACCAAGAAGGTAGATTTTAGATCATTAACATAACAGGCCAAGAACTATGTGTGTTGCTCATATAACCAGAGGGATTTATTCCATTTGTTAGTAAACCTAACCTCAAATGTTAGGGATCAGCTCCAAACTCTAGGTAAATGGTATCAAGCTTCTTCCATTGCTCACCATCTGAAGTATGCCTAACCATATCATCGTCCACTCTAGCTCTTTCTGAATGCCAACGCAGCAACTTGGCATCCTCTTTGCATGCGAACAACTTCATCAACCATGGTATAGTAGGGAGATACCACAACACTTTAGCCGGAATAATGACTGAAATTGTTGTAATTTGAGTGTTAATCAAATACACTCATTGAAATAGTGACTAAACTAATGTTATCCATACCCAAATAAGCCCTACTTATGCAGCTTGTAACTTACTCATTCCAACCTTTCCCGTAAAGAACAAGGTCTGCATGGTAGCTGCATATGCCTAGTTTCACAGCCCACATCCCTTTGCAGCTAATCAAGATCGCCTTATCTTTGATATCCCCATTAAAATTATGAATGAATGGAGGAGGACACTGCTACGCGCAAATAAACAGCAAAAAGAAATTTTCAATGCATTCATTCTGAACTACACACTAAACTAAATAGTACAGACTTGAATAACCTTACTAATCTAAAATGTACAGCACTAAAGGGCCAAAAGTATCATAAATGATTCATTGACCTCTTTAGTTTTATAGCCATATAAGAAAAGACAACTATTTTAGATTTCATTTTTTAAAAACAAAAGTGACAAGAAAATTACACCTTATTTTTTAACCAAAGTGACAATTAATAATGATACATTTGAACAAGAAATTAAACACATCATTTCTTAGTTGAGTCAATACACAGATCCAACAAAGCACTCCCGAAATTAGATAAAGAGGAAGTCCTTAACTTCATGTGCAAACAAGCATTCTTCCACGACCTATGTATAGTCGTATAGACATAATTTTCACAACAGAGCACGCTCAAGGTTCGATCAAAAGAGGAAGCACATAAATCTGCATATTCATCAGCATACTTTATCTATATATAATCGTAAATCTCCACACCTATCTTGTGCAACACACACACAGACACTTTTCCACAATAGAGCACTTTGCAGTTGACAACATCCTAAAATTTAATTTCATCTAACCTAAACAAATCTACGGAATGACAATGCAGGCACTCAAAGATCGGGAATTTAGCTTTTGTGAGCTTAACAAAACATTGATGAGTACTAAGACAGGCAGTGCGCAAAAAAAATATAGAGAGGCGCTAATTTCCATAAAAAGTGGAATTCAAATTTCTACACAAAGGATAGCTCGCACTTATCACCATTGTTGCATTGAGGCTCTAGAATGCGCTCATTCAAAATACAAGCACGTCGATCATAATACAGCGAAGTCAAAATTAGTAGGCAAGTGCTTATACCTCAAGGAGAAGATGACCAGATTGAGCTTTTTGGAGTCGGAGGACGAGTAAATGATATGTTCCATCATGGTTAAGATCGGAGTCGCAGGCGAAGGTTGAAGCATACAGGTGAAGAATTCTGGGGCAGTTGAGTCCCGGATTGAGCTTTTCGGAGTCGAAGGAGGAGACGACAAGTTTTGTCAGTTAAGATCGGAGTTCAGGTGAAGGCTGAAGCATTTAGGTGAAGAATTCCAGGTCAGTTGAGTCCTAGGTTGGATCCGCGAAGGTATGACTTCAATGTTTAAAGGGTTATTATTTTCATTAAATCTTATCTGTGGTTGGGATTTGTTCTCACACAAGTGAGTGTTCTCAACTAAGATATGTGTTCTCACATGATCCCAATTATATATATACTAGATAACTCTAGATAACTCCCGTGCCGATGCACGAATTATGAATAAAAATAAAAAAATATATATAAATTAATTTATAGTTCAAATAAGTAATAAATTGTTGTCATGTCTATATGATAATTATACATTGCTGCAAAATTTATAATATATTAATATATTTATTAATATTATAATATGTTTACGATCTTTGTTGATATATATTGATTATTTTATTTTAAACAAAAATAGTACATATTTATTTTATATAGAAAAACATTAATTGTTGTATAGAAATACTTTACATTCTTTATAATTGCATGTGTGAGATAACCTATAACATATAAGAATACTAAATATAGTTTAAAATATATATTAACTAACTTTAAAATTTTAATGTATAATTTAATTAAGTTAGCGCACAGTATAAAAAATGGTGGATAGTTTATAGTTTGATTAGAGGTCATATGTCAGGAGACGTTTTTAGACGAGAATAAATTTTGATTTTATGAAAATGTATATGTGTGTATATATATATATATATATATATATATCTTTTATTCGAATCAACAATTCTTTATTTACTAAATGGTAGTAAGAGGTCATTTTGGCCACATCCCCATTATGTATAGGTATTTCTCTAGCTTGGAAACTTTGATCGTGGAATCAAATCTCTAAATCTCATTGCCCTGTGCAATTTGGGATCTGCACAGACTAAGACATCTATGCATAAAAAAAATATTTTCATTTTCTTATTGACAATTCTTCTTACATAGCTGCTCTACTGGCCTAGATTACATCCTGAGTTTGAGTTTCACGAACCTTCAATTCTTAGGAAGCTTATACTGAAAGGTTTTGAGTTGCCTCAGACTACAATATCCACAATTGCAAAACTACTTAAACTTGAGAGTTTCAAAAGGCTCAATGTAGACTTCTGCAGAGAAACCTTCAATACTACGTGGAGTATGGAGATATTTCAGATTGGAAAAAAAATGGATGTTCTCCGGTAGTCTTACATGAATTCTATGACGTTTTGTGTGAAGCTGTTGCCACTAAGCCAAAGTACCAGAATATGATTAATGTGGAAAGAACGACAAAGAATATTACTAACCCATCAATTTTGTCCAGAAAGTATGGTTTACTGAGTAAAAGGGAAGCCGACTGAAAAATCAGAGACTGCAAATAAATAACGGTTCTCAAGAAAAGTAATAACACCACCAATTTCTCCTTACAAATGCTAAGAACAATAAACGGGAAAAAAAACATAGTGCACACAAGACCAGCTCAAGCCCCCATGGAACCAAACACACTCTTCATAGTGAGAGTACAAGCCTCGTACGGACCGGGGATTAATGTTTATCAACAAAACCCAAACACACGGTGCAGTGTTCAGAATCATGTCTGCTCCTCCGGATACCCTTTCTCTCTACCATTCCCTCTCGTTAGCAAATAAAAGTTATGGCTTTTGCTTCTGCAAGGCAATTTTTTGAGAAGGTTCCAGGTGGAAATGGTAGCTCTGCTATCAAATTTTATGATAAAGAATCCTAGCAAGCTTATGATGGAGGTTGCCAGAAGAGGACCTAGAGCAAAGGAGGGCAGTGATTTTACAATGTCAGAATAAATCAACCATCTGAAGAAACTGTGTTTGATATCTCTGGAGGTCGCCATGCTTTCATTGATGCAAATGAAGCTGAAGAGTCATTGAAACCACTGAAGGAGAGCCCAATAACAAATTTACCACGATTTGTTTCAGCAGCAGAAGTTTTAGCCCAGATGCAGCCCATGTTGCTGAGCCTGTATTGTCCTGTATCAGAAACCAACTGACAGTAGTAGATTTCTCAGATTTTATCGCAGGAATGTCAGAAACAGAGGCTCTTGAAGTTATGTCCATATTTTCATCTGCTCTGGAAGGTAGTGAACTCAGACACCACAATTTTTCTAGCAATGCTTTGGGCAAAAAAAGGTGTCCGAGCATTTTCTGGACTCCTTAGGTCGCATTGCAATGTAGATGAGATGGTGAAGCAAAGCTCAAGGAGAACATATTCTCATTTAAACTTTCAATAGATAGAATATATATCCAATAGTTAATTCTTGTTTTACCTCGTTCATTCTCCAAAAGAGCATGGAGCTCCTTCATATAGCAACCCGATTCGCTGCCTTATCTAGGGTAAGGAGAAAAAATGAGCAAGATTTATGCAGAAAATATTGACTAAATATGCAACCAATCATACATATCTACTACCTACTGGGGATCAAAAGTCTCAAACTTTTTGAATCCTATGAACTTCAACAAAAAAAGTAGTCAAAACTCCCGTTAAACATCATTTATCGAACAAAAATGATTGACAATTAAAGAATATTAAGAATAGAGATCCAGGAAATGTGAGCTCATTTGGAACAGGTCTAAAACCAACACAAAGTCCTGTAGGACACTAAAAGAACATTAAGAATAGATATCTAGGAAATGTAAAGTCATTTAGAACAAATCTAAAATTAACACAATGTCCTGTAGGATACAAAAAGAGAATACAAACATTTTCTTCCCAATAAAAAACTAACCAAACCTACAATAGTTGGAGAAAACAACATTATAATGTTAAATATAAATATAATTATCTCGTCGTAGATCTACATAATCAAGGAGTAATAATTCAACATTAAAATATCATAATACTTTTCCTACAGAATTCCTCTGTGGCTATTTCTCCGAGCATGTTTTCTCTCTCATTAACAAAATACAATACCAGGAACCAATAGAGAAAGGTATCCGCCCTAAAATGAGTATTTAATCACCACACTTTAGTAAGTTCTACAGCAAACCCAGAGCACAAAAAGTTGCACTGACCGAATCGACTTAATGAAACCAATCACAGAAGCTAGTTACCAAAACACAATAAAAATGTAATTGACATAAAACACACACACGAACGGTGTAGCCGAGAAAACATACAACATAGTCTTCCTGAGTGAGGTGGCAAACGATCCACCAATTGAATATAAACGGTATTCCCCACGACAAAAACTGCGTAGCTACAAATCCTTGTACTAATTGTTTAAAAAACAGTGTCTGGCTAAACATACAAACCTCAAGGGAATGTATTGTCAATCAAGGTATTTACAAACCCGTTCTCAGGAGATAATGGCTTGTCCATCGCTACACACAAACAATAATGATTCAACCATACATGGATCATTAATGCAGAAATACACTCACTAACTCTCACAGACATCACGATTCACAATAAGTGGTAGTCCAGATTAATGTCTATGCATTTGACACTTCATTGAAGAATAATGAGTATTTTAATACTTAGCAGGAAGATTAGCAAGGCAATATTTCATTTCCTGCTCCAGACGACCACAAAGTAAATAACTCCACACACATCATTTTCCCCATGATTTAAACTCATCAGTCTTGCACAACAAAAGAAAAGGACAAAGTTGTCAACTGATACTTACCGTTTCAGATACATCAAAGGGTAAAATTCATTTCACTGGATCTGGTATCCCATCGTTATGTGTTGCATTGATAAAAGAAGAAAAGCCGTGCGTCCCAAAGTGCTTGGCAGCATCCTCATTATATTAGCCCTAAGCTTATACTTACTGTGATAAGCATGGTGTCTCTGAAATAGATCCATAACCGAATCATTGTATACTTTGTACCGATAAGTCTTGGTTGTGACAGAGAAATGGGCATGAAATTCAGGGAGAGCTGAGCTAACTTCTCTTACTCTGATGTCAGTAGGAAGAAGGCCATTCACAAAGCCAATATTAATTTCAAAATATCCGAGCAGAAGCAAAGCTTCAATTCAAAAATCGAGGGAATTGAGCAGCAGGATGAGCTCAGACGCAGAGCAGCTGGAATTGGAGTGAGAAGCCTTCAACACCGATGTAGGTGTCACGGCAGCGGAGGAACCGTATGTACGGTTCAGATTCAGTCTTCATGACATAAATCAGAAGTGAGAGTACAGAGCAGAGTTATTTCATGAGAATGGTTGTTTCTTAAAAGAGGGAGGAAAAAAGCAAAAAAAGAAAATCGGTCTTCTAGCTTATCATGAATATGTTATCCCCAAATTGATACTGATAACCATTCCTAACTTGCTTGCTTCTTCCCTATCTATGCCGACCACACATAAGCCCGCTGCCCGCTATAATGTGAAAAAGTTAAAACTAATTTCAAAGTGATTTTTCGCAGGCTGGTGGATATGAAAAATGCACAAATAAACCTTTGCTGAAAGAAAAATTCAATATCCAGAGATGTTACATTCATACAACAGAGAGAACTCTTTTTCCTTGCAATTTTCAGTACTAATAAATTTTCAGTTATCAACTTCCGCATTTGACAGTTCAACAGCCCTATGATCTATAATTAAAACAACATATAAATCACAAACAAAGATCAAGTAAAATAACCCTAACATAAAGATCATGTCTCTAACCCTCACATAAAAGTCAATCCAACCAACATTGCATATAAATAAATAAAAGCCTAAAACCTAACATCTCGGAGCTAGAAGAGCCTTAAAAATGGTACCTCTGGCTCATGTCGAAGTCGGCCTTCAACGTGATGATATGCGTCGTTTCCGTCTCCAGAGTCCCTTCAAAAATAAAACAAAAAACGCCATGGATTAGTACAGAATCATATCAAAATTACAGGAAAAAAGAGCATGAAAATCACCCTGCATTCTTACCAAAGAAACATGCATCTTCCCAAGCAATATAACCTTAGCAATAAAAATCAATGACTAAACAATGAAAAAAAGAAATATATGACCAAACAATGAAAAAAAGAAATATATGACTAAACAATGAAAATAAAAATAACCTTATCCTTCTTCCTCTCCAGATGCTTCCTGATGGCCACAACCTTCTTGATCAAATGGTACGGATCCTCTGGAATCTCAAGAGCCAAACCTGCGACCATCACATACAATAGGAATCATTGATTCTGGCCCTGATTCATAAAATATAAAGAAGAAAGGGCTTTTCGTTTCTCAATAAAAGTATGAATTCAGGCACATTGTACACAGCTTAATCAATTATGAATTTTTCAGTTTATCAAATTCAATTTTTTAAGTGCCAAAGGTGATGCGGCAAGCTGTGGGGGTGCCATTATCAAAACAAAGTTGCTCAAGGAAATATTTCACCTAACATTATCAACCAAAATTTCCGTTTCAAATGCTAGTTTGGGTAGAAATATAATCTTCACACGGGTGGCTACAATGCATGAGTGTTCATGAGTATGAAGTGTATCCAACGACCAGATACTTATCAGTTATTCAAGAGTTCAACAAAAGTAATGCAAGAAATTTAAAGTCACGAGAAGAACATTGAGGAATGTTTAAATACAGGTTGAACAGGAGCAGCCACTGCTACTCAAGGCTTACCTTCAACTAAAAATGTATATTGCCCACCACTGCAGGCTTGAACAAGAGCAGAAGGGAGAGCACGGCTAACTGGTTCAGGAGCTGGAGCCCGGCGAGGAGGGCGAGGGGCAGATCAATCACCAGAGATGTGGCGGCATGGTGGTTGTGTGTTGCAAAGGCGCGAAGCCCTAGCTTTCTTCAGACAAAAAGACTACTCCCCTGCTTGCCTAATATTGGCAAGGACACACCTTTTTAAAAAATAAGTGAAAGCTGAGGGTCTCTTTGGTAGGTTGTGGGTCTGTTTGGTAGAGTTGTGTTTATAAGCAAATCTGGCTTATTTTGAAAGCAGAGGGAGACCAGCTTCTGCTTTTCCCCCCAAAATTAGTTTCTGCTTTCAAAATAAGCTGATTTTTAGCAGTTTACCAAACACCAAAAAGTGTTTTGCTTATAAGCACAGCAGCTAAAAAACCCTGCCAAACAGAGTCTGTATGGGGAGAGTAAAAAATAAATTATATGGATAAAAACAATTTAGTATTTATCAAAAAGGAAAAGTGTTAATATAAAAAATATCCCAAAAAAAGGGTGTCAATATAAAAAACATGAGGGAGTAATTGGTTCTAGAGAATTCCAAGAATTAGTCAAGGAAAGGATATAGAATTGATGATCTTTTGAGTTTTCTAGAAAGCTCATTAATGCTAATACATTAAAAATACCCAAATTAGTTATGAAAATGTTTTCTTTTAACTTTTTTTAGAAAAGCTAACGTGGTAAGTTGATGTGGCATATTTTAGGGATATCACCTGGCCAAAAACTTGTTGCTTTAGTTATTAGTATAGATTTGGATCGTGTGAGAATATCCATCTTATGTGAGAACACTCACTTATGTGAGAACAAATCTAGACAATCCAATCATTTAATCCTACCACTGCAATTGAATCATGTGTCGTTGAAATTACAAATTATAAATGTTAAAATCGGGTCGTATTTACAAATCATAACTAAATCGGGCAATCATTTCATTTTTTTGGATGAAAAGAAAAATCTGACGTATCGGTCTCCAATTTTCTTTCTTCTTCAACAGTTATCACTGCGCAGGGGCGGAACCATGGGGCGAGGGGGTGCTGGCGCCTCACTTAGGATCCGGTGACCCAGAATTTAGGTCCAGGCGCCACCAAAATCCATTTTCCACCCCCTTCAATAATTGAAGACATCGGCCGGTGGTGAAGCTGAGAAAGACGACAGACTTCCATTTTTGCTTTTTTCTGCCTTACTGATCAACGTCGTTTTACCCTTAGTGAAACGACGTCGTTTCACTTGTCTAGAGGCAAAAAAAGAAAAGAAAGGGCATTTGGGCTAAAACTCAATCGGCCAAACCCAATGAAAACGCTACATAATGTTCTGCACTTCTCATTCTTCAGTTTTTTTGCCTTACTGATCAAAACGACGTCATTTTGCCTTTAGTGGAACAACGTCGTTTCACTTGCCTGAAGGCCAAAAAAAGGCATTTGGACTGGCATTTGAGGAAACCAAATCGGCCCAACCCAATGAAAACCCTACATAATGTTCTGCACTTTTCCTTCTTTAGTTTTTTTTCTGCCTTACTAATTAAAACAACATCGTTTTTCCCTTAGTGGAAAAATGTCGTTTCACTTGCCTGGAAAAAAATTAATGTAATTCAACACCCGAAAAAAATTACCAATATAATTTAGCGTTCAAATTTTTTTTGCCACTATAAATCAGCCATATATCCTCATTCCGCCCCTGATCACCGCTCCATTCCCCCACCAACACCATCATCTCTCCTCTCATCTTAAGCTTTTTCCTCTTGTCCTCTTCCAAAACCAATTTTGTGGTGGTACAACAGCCTCCGACGGGTGGAAAAACTGGACATCGGTTGTGTGCTGAGCCGTGGTGGAGGTTTCTTCCACTGAACCAGCTGCCCCGCGAGAAGAAACGTCTACAGAAGGGGCCCAACTTCCATCACCACCTACAGGAACTTAAGCTTCTCTAGAAATGGCTTTTGGGGCTCAATCTTTGACGGGAACCTTTCCAGCAGCTACGCAATGATGTATTTGTTACAATCAGAAGACAAAGACCGGTGAGGGATGTTGGGAATTGATTAAATCTAATTTAGCTGAATATCAATTATTAAATTCCGGATCTCATGCATGTATTTAATTTGAATCTATATAAGAGTTTAAATTACCTTTGATGCGTTATTTACCGTCATATTCGATCAACCATAGAGACGAGAATCCCATATGTGATTCTTCTATACGTATCCACACAGCACGATCGGATCGCCTGCACCGCCGTCAGCTTAGAACGTTGATCAGCAAGCAAAGACCCAGTCTTTGTCCTTCTCTTTTCGGTGAGGTTTGTTTTCTGAGAATGTTTGGATTGGTTTCTGGTATCTGCCGTCGGGAACGACCAGGGTTCTGATAATGTTATTCTGAACAGTTCTGTAAAAATATCTATTTATACATAATAATCATTAATCCAAGAAACTCTAATCCAAGTCAATCTGAGTTTAGTCCAATTAGATTAAATGAGTTCTAAACTCAATTCTCATATAAATACTATTTGGGCTGAAAGACACTGTTCCAACACCAAGCAGCCATATGCCACAAAAATTGACTTCGGTCAACTGTCGAGTGCCGATGTTGATTAAATAAAATTTACCTTGGATTTTCATGAAAAACATTGAGCTAAAAAAATATTTTTTTAGCTCAATTGTAAATTGAGGTAAAAAGTGTTGCTTCTTGTACTGGGATGTGAAATTATACCCACACTCATTCCCTACCCATAAACGAATATCATTTCATCTCAAAGCTCGTCATATTTCGATCAAAACAGCCTCTATACCCATCCCGGATGGATGCAGGGCGGACCCACCGGGTTTTAGATAAAATCAGCGGGGTGACGTCCACATGATTTGGCCGCACTTACAGACGTGTGATGCACCCATCAGATGCCACGCGTCAGCGATCCAGGGGTTATCCCATCCAAGTTTTATCAGGGAACGAGGCTCATTTGCGATCTTCGTACCGGCATTCAAAGCTCTTCCCTCTTCGCTGCTACAATGAAGCTCTGTTTCCTTACGCGTGGCATTCTGAGGGCCAGACCTTTCCTTAAGCACTTTGCGACCGCTAGAGTGTCAGCTTCCTCGGCTGCCAAATGCGATGGCGGCATTTCATTGGTTCAAGGAGCTTCCAGAGGCATCGGTCTTGAATTTGTATGCCCTATCTAAAAATCCCTTCTTTTTCCAGTATATGCACCCATGCTAGAGTTAAATTCGATTTCTTTGTTTCTAGACAATGAAGATTCTGTGGAACAGCTATGAAGCTGTAATGCTTTTACCGTGGAGAGTGTTAGGCGACCAATATATGCATTTACTTAAACGAGAATGATGATACACACTTGTGGACATATTTGATTCTAAAACTATCAGAGAATTAGGATTCGCTCAAATACAGAGTATTTATTCGGTTTGACCCATAGATACCTCGGATGTTCAGAAAGTAGAGAGCTACTTAAATGTTGTGTTTTTCGGTGCATCCAATTAGCTATCTGGTCCTGTTAATCTTGTTCCATGGAGACACCATTTATGCATTGCATATTCCCTAGTCAGTCCAGCTAGTGAAATAGTTCAACTGCAGTATAAATCTTATTCAGCTGTAGTGTAGTTCTTCTAGTCACTCCAGCCAAATCCATGGCTACCTATGCACGGCACTGAATTGCTTGTTCCTTTGACAGGTAAAACAGCTGTTAGAGAAAAATGATAAAGGGCATGTCATTGCAACATGCCGCAGCCCAGACAAGTCAACAGGACTTGTGGAGTTGAAGCATAGATTTCCTCAAAGGCTTGACATTCTGCGGTTGGATATCACCATTGAAAGCACTATAGAGGTACTTCATTGCTAATGCCCCATCCTCTCCTATTGAAAAAGTAATGACTAACAGAATACTGAAACTGAAAGTTTTGGGAATGAAATTTTCTGATTTAGGACTTGTGTTCAATCTGTAATGTACAGCTCTATTTATAGAGTGATTCTAATCTGTAAGCTAACCTCTATCTTCTGCTCTGATCAGGAAGTGTCCGATGCTGTGAGACACAAATATGGGTCTTTAAACCTTCTCATAAATGCATCTGGCATCCTTTCTATACCTGATGTCCTGCATCCAGGTACGAATATTCCTGATGCCTCAACAATTTCTCATAACCATGTATAGTCTTCTACCATCAAGGAAGAAGTTAAAGGAACGATGATAACGACAATCATTTTCTCCTTAATATTTTAACCAGAAAGTCATCAATGTACTAAAAGTTCTTCTTCTTACCAGTGCAGAAACAACTTTGATCAAAGTCCAGAAGTCATCCTTGCTTCTAGCTTATGAAGTCAATGCTGTTGGCCCAATATTGGTTACCAAGGTGGGTTCACTTACCACTTATCATTGAGGTCCTAGAAAAAAGAAGTTTCTGTTTATACACAGCTCCAAAAACATGTCTTCACTCTGTGGACACTATAAAAGAGTTTATGTTAACACTAGGTAGTTGTTATCACTGAATTGAAATTAAAAAAAATCATCAAGGAAAACAGGTTAATTCATTCTCTCTCTGTTGCCTCTTTTCTATGAGTGAGTTTACTCTGTATGCCATGCTGAATATATTTACTTCCAAAATGTCACCAACTAATAGCAGTGTTTACTGGAGCATTGACTAGTAAGTCTGAATGTTCTGAGGTACCAAATATATGTGCACCCCTACCATGTCCCATCTTATAAATAGATTTGAGCTTTTTTACTGCATAAATGACTAGTTTAATAGTATATCCTTCTTCATTATCAGAGATAGTGCAATTACACTAGAAACTTAGTTCCCTTTCTTTTTGGTGCCTGCATGAAATGGCTAAGGATCATAAATCATGCTCTCGTCTCTTGCTCATAGGTGAACTGTATCCATACTCCATAGTGAACATGCTTGAGCATGGTATTTTAAAAGTGGTAGACCTAATTTATCTTTGATGCTCATGTTAGCTGATTGTTTCAATTGCTCATTTATGTGTATCAGACAGCAAATTTAAATAATATTCAGAAAACGATCTACGACTATCGAATACTCAAAACCATATAAGACTCTTGAATTGATTGGAATTGGTGTTTAATATCTCTTAAGGGTTATTTTTGGCTGTATTCCCATAAGTTTATGCATCTAACGTGAGAACTTCTACTCGTGGCCTACATAAGCAGCACATGTGGCCTTTATTAAAGGATGGAGGGGGTTTTGGTACTGGAAGAGATGTTGCTGTTGTGGCAAATTTAAGTGCCAGAGTGGGATCAATAACAGATAACTTACTCGGAGGGTGGCACTCCTATCGGGCATCGAAGGCGGCACTTAATCAGTGTACGGTCTAACTTTAGATAACTTGAATTTTCAATTTCTTTTCGTTATTAAAAAATGACACCGTATAGATTTTTGCATTCTTTGAACACTGATGAAAAAATATTTTTTTAGCCAAAGTATCATGCTTTAGTTTTCTTTTAGTCATGGGAAAGCACGTGGATTTTTATTTTCAACATTTGGAAATATGACTTGCTTCTTTTTTTGGTATTCACACATCAAATGTCATATTTATGAAGTATATCTTATATAATTTGATGCCTCGAGTTACATTTCTATCTGATAGTCAAGATAAGATTTTGATGACTCTGAAAGATGGGTACCAAAGAAAGCACTTTGTTAAGTCTAATACTCAAGCAAATTCACTGCAATTGCATTTACATTGTGGGATCAACTGTTCCATCTGTCTATATTGATATCCATGTATGTAATTAAGTATTGCTGGTCAGCCAATTCAACTTCTTTGTTTTGAAGTAAACAGACTGGGGAGTACATCAATTCCACTGAATTGAAGGCACAATTTTAGTTTATTTTGAACATTTCTTGAGATAAAGGTGGCCCTATCCATCTATATTTTTAGCATTTTCCAGAAAGAAAACACTCATGGTGTAAAAAGTCAAAGTTCTTCATTACAATTTCTAATTAGTGCTTATTGGAGCAACTATTAATTAATAAATCCTAGGAAGCCAAATTTTATGGCTGCACCAGCACTTTTTGTTTAAAAGTTATGATCTGAACTTAATCTGAGAGCTTTTGCTTTGATTGGAGGGCTGATGTTCAACATAATCTTGCCAGCTGATATGTCTGGAAAATATTATACATCTTTAAATCTTGTTAATTCAGCATGATTGCTGGTGGGATGAAAGGTTTAAAAGTAAAGAAGTAACAGTACTGTTACATCTTTACAGAAAGACTGATTTTGCACCTGTAATTTTATCTTTCTATTTTTATTCCTTAATAATGTCACCATATTTGAGAGTGCCTGTTACTGTCTTCCTCAAGTTCTCTTATACTGATGTATACCAACAGAGAACTTCATAACTCTCGTCCTCAGGTCAGAAAAATAATGTGGTATTCGCTCGTCTGATTCTTGTTATATTTTAATCTGAGACAGAATATATATCTGTAACCAGCACCTAAGAAGCCCTAGTCATCTTTCCATTATTAACACTCCCATTCATAGATGCTGTAAACGCTATTTACTGTAGTCTTTATGTTTTCCACGTTTTCAGCATCAGTTCAAGTCCGGAGTCATCACTAGTTTGTGATCAATACTTAATGAAGTAGCAAGCAAAGTACATTCTTTATGTTTGCTGGACTATCAATGCCCTTTTCGAATGTTCTGTGCATTAACTCTGAATTCTTGCTTACCGGTTTAATCATGCTTAACAGTGACAAAGACGGTATCTGTAGAGTTTGCAAGAAAGAAGGACCCGGTTATATGCCTGTCATTGCATCCGGGCACAGTCAATACAGATCTTTCTAGACCATTTCAAAGAAATATTCCCAAAGAGAAGCTCTTCACCAAAGAGTTCTCAGTTGAGAAACTACTGAGCATCATTAACAATGCAAAACGCTCCGACAATGGCAAATTCTTTGCCTGGGATGGTTCAGAAATTCTTTGGTGATTGGTTGTGAAATCGGCATGCAGAATAAACTTATAGAATAAGAGTTGAGTAGGTCAGAGAAATCCCTGAGCGGCTTGTATGATGCATATGAGAAGAAATTCTCATGTACGGTTGGGAATCTTTAGGTCCACGTGACAAACTTTGATGATAACTGTATGATGTAAGCAAATGAGATGGATTGACGGTGATTTAAATTTTTTCATGTCCAATAGAAGCATCACATTTATAAATTCAATATGATGTGTCAATACACTTTTTTTAAATTGTTTTTGTGAATTTGCACATTTTTCTTTTATGACAATATTTCGTCAAATTCATCCATTCATTATACTTTTCTGTTTTTAAATTCAATTTCATCAACACATTTCAATCACCTAAATTCAAACACCTAAAATTAAGGTGTTTCATTCAACGAAAGGAAGGAAGTACATAAAGTTTAAATATTTATATTTGTAAAATTTTCAATCATCTATTCATGAATATTTATTAATATCACTTATCTTTTCTGAAATATATTTATGGTAAAGTCTTGGGAAAAATCGTCTTTCCAGACGGAGTTGAATTGGAATTATAGAAAGGTAAAAGTTTTTAGTTGCAATGTTAAAAATTTATTATGCAACATGTAAGGGTGATAAGTTTATGACCCGATTAATACAACCTGAAAAATTTATTTTGATTTATTCAAATTTGCAGTTTAAACCTTGATCTTTCCATAGCTTATGAAAAGATCGTCTTTCAAGAGTCGGTCTCTATATTTATATTGAAAATATTTTTAATAATTTTTTGATTATTTTATAATTAATAATACCTGATAATAATAATATTTAATTGTGTATATTAAATTACTAAATATTTCTTGACGTTTGTTTAAGTTAATTTATTTAATTATAAAATTTAAATTTAAGTGAAAACTCAAATTTCTCCAAGTTTAATATTCCATATGTTCCACATCAAATTGCACATAATCTTTTTCACGCTCATCAAGAAACTTGTCTAATCGTTAATATATTTAACTATTTTTAATAACGGCAAACAAAAAGTTAATTTTGAGAAACTAGTTGTTATGACGAATCCAACAATATCACATTCGATAATATATTGCTTATATATCTAATCAAATATGCGGTCAATTTTAATAAAAAATTGTGTCAAATAGTAAGTGTGTAGTTTGATCTAGGATTGAGGGAGTATTCAACTTGTAAATTACGTTTAAAAAATTATTTAAGGACAAAGTACATTTATAATCCTAACTTTAGGTTGAAAGTGTCAATAACCCCTTGCAATTTGAGAAAGTGTCAATCTAACCCTAACTCATCACTAAATGTGCTAATCTAATCCTAACTGTTTGTTGAATTGTGCCGATATATCCAAACTCCCCAATTACAACATTGACCAAATAAATCGAGGCATGACAAGAAAAAGAAATAACTAAAATACTCTTATGACAAAGCTGAAAAATTAATGGCATTATAGCATCTTTGCTTCTTTCTTTTGCTTTAACGTTGCCGCCTCCAGAAACCTCGCAACCCCACCATCGATTCACCAGTCCCCACCATCTCCGAACCCTAACTCCTACACCACCACCGTCAATGCTCCCTTCACCGATTCCCCATCACCGAAAACCACCCCCGCTACTCTCTTTTTCTTCTCTTACCACCGATTAACCACCCCCACCCGAACCCTAGTTTGCCACAACACCACTGCTACTGCTCCTTTCTTCTTCCCCCACCATCGATTCCCCATCACCAGAAATCACCCCGTTGCTCCCTTCTTTTCCCCCGTCACCGATTCACCACCGATGGAAACCACCACCTCTACAAAATCATGTGGAAGTAGACGCCGCAATTGTTCATTGAGTTTAAAACGAAGAAACTAAATCGAATCCTGTGAAAACGAAGTAGGCGTCGTTTTCTTTCTGCGGCAATTGTTTATATTGAGTTTAAAATGAAGAAATTAGAATATGGAGTATTGTCGCTGTGGGGCTTGAAGTTTTTTTAGTTCAAGAATAACATTGTCTTTTTCTCAAAATTTAAAAAGTTGGCGGAGTTAAATTTATATTGACACTTTCTGAGATTAAAAAGTTATATTAGTACTTTTAGTCAAAATGTAGGATTATTTTACCATTTAACTCTATATTAAATTACAAATACAACTATCATTTGCATCATTTATCATTTGTATTGAATTTTCGTCAACATTATTGAATTTTAATATGGGCAAAATACAGAAATTGCCCTATTATTTCACAAAAGTGCCAACACAACCCTGTAAAATTTGAAAGTGCTATTATAACTCTAACTTTTGCATCAAATGTGCCGATATAACCTTTTGACACTATTCCGGCATTGACCGGTAGTTTTCTGGCGTTGACAAAATAAAAAAGACTAAAATAACCCTAATCTTAAAGGGAGTGCCTAAAATAACCCTAGTCTAAAATAACCCTGTTTTGTTAATATTCATGAATAGTTAACCCTAAAAGATTCTCCTCCGCCGTCGCGTCGCCACCACCTCCGTCGTCGCGCCGCCACCTTCACCGCCGACGAGCTTAGGGTTAACTCTTCTGTCGTCGGCTCTGCTCCAAACAAGAAAACTAATACTGATCACAACAGCCATGACATCAATAATGAACTCGCATTTCATCATATGAACTATAACTGCAAACTAAATACCACTCAAGTCATGTAATTTCCATCAAATACAGCTGAAGAGTATAAAGTCAATGGCCATATGTATGATAGCAAAGCTATGCACAATAATCACGTTTATCCTTCCGATATGTCAGCAAACCTCACATTCCTATAATGTTCAAATTTAATCCAAACAGTAAGCGTTATCATGGGGTTAACTCCTTCACCGTCGACTCTGCTCTAAACAGCAACCGTTAACTCCTCCGCCGTCGGCTACTGTTTGGCTGGAGTTAGGCGATGTCATGGTTGGGGTTAACTCTTTCGCCAAAGAGCTTAGGGTTAACTCTTTCACCGTCAAGCTTAGGGTTAACTCATCCTCCGCCGAGTTTAGGACTAACTCCGCCAGCGATTGACTCCTCCACTGTTGCACCGATTAATTCCCCTGTCGCCGAGCTTAGGGCTCCGCCACCGATTAACTCCTTCGCTATTGAGCTTAGGGTTAATCGTTAACTCCTTCGCCGTCGGCTCAGCTCCACCTCCATTGGGGTTTCAGATCTGTGACCACAGCTCGTAAGGTTAGAATAAATATAAATAAGGAAATGGCCGAAGAAATGCGACCACCGCTTCAGATCTACTACCAACGCTTTGGGGAAGAAGACTCTTGGTTTTGGGGAACAATAGAGCACTGGTGGTAGAGGGAAGAACCAAGAAGAAGAAAAAATTGAGCAAAAGGAAGATCCCAAAAAAAGAAGAAATAGAGCAGGGGGGATCCAAGAAAATATGGAGCGGAGAAAGATCCAAGAAGCATAAGAAAAAATGGAAAGAAAAATGTTTGGTTAATTGAGGGTATAACTGTACTTTCAAATTTTCTGAAATTTAATTTTTTTAAATAGGGTTATAATGGTCATTTTATAATTTCCAGCCAAATTCAGGTTGGCAGGGTTAGATTGACACTTTCGACCAAATAATAGGGTTATAACCCCACATTCACATTTTACAAGGTCATATTGGTTCTTTCGACCAAAACATAGGGTCATATGGGCACTTAACTCTTTTAATATTATACATTAAAATATTGATTTTTTAAAAAATATTTTAATAAATAAATGATATTATTAAATTTATTTATTTTTCAAAATTTATATCCTAGATGAAAATAGTAAAACAGTTTTTAAAAATTTAACAACAATCATTTCGGTAAATGACGGTAAAAATAAATTAATATGGACTTTCCATATTCAAAGAAGAAAATGGTTTAAAGTTAAAAAAATACTGGCATTTAATGTCTTTGCAAGCGTCGGTCTCAATATGGCCTTCTGTTTACATAAGGTGCAATTAACAATGTCAATTAAAACTTCAGCCTCAATGTCAATTAAAACTTCAGCCATGTAAGAATGATGTCTTAGATTGACTCCCGTATTGGAGATGATTTTTGGTTTGAAATTCTGTCAATCTGACGTGTTTATTAATATTTTTCAAACTGAGACTTGGGTTAGAGATGCTCTTAGGAGTGAACATGATTTTTGTTACTAGTTTGAGGGGTCAATACTAGGGAGACAATATTTATAATAGAGTAAATGATTTCGGCGACTCCTTAACTATCACGATCTTCCATTATCCGACTATGTAAGGTAGGCTATAAATAAATCATATATCACCTTGCAGACACAATCAAACCATATTAGATGCATTGCTTGTCTCATTTTTTTCCACCATTCAGATTACTCCTACTTATGCATTAAATCTAATCGAATCTGATCACACATCCATATGAACATTATCATTCTCACTTTTTGTTCATTTTTATTCTCACTTCTCCTAATCTTCCCACAATATCATTTCCCAATTAAAACTCCAATAATTAACAACACTAAAGTTAGTTCCATATATACGTGAGGCTAAGAGTTTCGTGTTTGATGAGGAAGTTTGAAAGTTGCAGTGCTTTCTGTAATTCCTCATTAAAAACAATCTCGAATTCTTCTACCAAATCTTTTTTTTCTCTTCTTTATCACTGAAAAATAAACCAAGCGTGATGGCAAGATTAAACGGGTCCGGGTTCCTCCTATCGATGGTAATCTCATCATCTTCCGGCTCTTATCTTTCTTCTCGTCACCAAGAACATGGGGCATTTTTGCTCTCCGTCTCCCTGAACGCATGTACAAAGGCAACATAATAAAGAGAAAAATATCATATATTAAAAGCATTCTATATAACTTCCCAATTTCTTGAACAATTAAATGGGTTCATCATCAAATTAAGAAACTCATAATCATAATGTGCAGCTTCTTCTACTCATGGTTCCTGTCCAACAGAGCCTCTCATATTGCTTGTTTTGAGATCATTCACTACTCTCTGGCTTAAATTTTTAAAAAATTCACAAAATCTTGACCCCCTCCCCCTCTTACAAAATCCACAAAAGGTTCAAAGATTGATAATAGATAAAGTAAAAAATGGTATTCCGCATGACACAATAAGAGAGGAAGACGTGCGGCCTAATTTCTCGGGATTCAATCACATGGGTTGGTCACCTAAGTAAGAAAAGTGAATGAAAATAATAGGGCAAGTTTCTGCAGTTGCGATCCAAAAGGTAAATTGAAGTGCAGTTGTGAAAGGCTAGCTGCACAAAACGACGTCGTTTTTAGCAGGCACGTGTGCTGACACTGTAGAGCACATGTACTGGGAAGGTGAGAGTACGGGAACTGTTGGTGTTTTATGAAACACAAAGCTATTTAAGTATAATTGGATTCGAGTATTTGTGAACTCGGGACGTTAAAACAAGTTTGGTGGTGTGGAGTGCACACTTGTATAAACTATCTACGAGTTTACAGTT
>JAULKM010000003.1:3301424-3319767 GCA_032355605.1 Rubia tinctorum | reverse complement strand
AACTTACATCACTGGTACTCTACTTTAAGATCATCATATACAATTGATCAAAGGTACATGCACCAGATACCAGATGTCAGGGGCGGAGGCGGAGGCAGAAAAAATGTATGGTGGGGGCTGATATGTAAAGAAAAAAATATTTTCCTAATTTTCCTTTATATTAGAGGGGACTGAAAAATATCTTCTTTTTTTTAAAATTTACTCCTGTATTCCCCGTAAATTCCCTCCCAACGGGGGCTGAAGCCCCCTCCAGCCACCGCCTACATCCACTCATGCCAGATGTGTTATCTAATGAAAACAGAATCTCTTGCTTCTACAGTTTCATCTAAACAAGTATTTTCTTCAATATCCATATGACGGAACACAAGAACACTAATAATGTGAAAACTTACCGTGGGTAACATTATCTTTTGTTTGGCTTGACAAGAGTGATGACGCTAAAACTGCAAATCTTCTTTCCTTGAAGAGAGGAGATAACGAAGAGCATATACACAAGAACATGAAAAGTATAGATAGAAAAAAATATGAGCGTAACTGCATAACATCGATTCAGATGGGGAAAACGAAAAATATGCGCTTATTACAACCGACAAACACTGACATTTGTAGGGGTGAGTAAAAAAAATATTAAAAACCAAAAATCGAATAATCTGAATTTGAATCACCCAAACCAAATTTAATACTCCCTCTGTCTCAGCACAAGCTGCACACTTTGACCATTAACAATTTAATCTTTGATTGTATAAATTAAAAATTATAAAAAATTAATATTATGAAAATACACATTAAGACGAATCTAACACTATGTCATATGAGAATATCCTTACTTATATATCAAAAGAATTTTATAGTTTAAATAATACAATTTTGACTAAATTAATAGTACAATTGCAGCTCATGCTGGGACAGGGGAAGTATTCAATTTTCAATTATCGTAAATGATTAAACTAAATTTCTGAATATGGTTTTGGATCGGATTCGGATCTTAAATCTATATAATCTATTAATTTACCCTAAAAACTAATAATAGGAATTTATAATAAGAGAAGGAAATTGAGGGGTCTTTTAATAAATTTAAAACCCACCCTTCGGTCCATTCCCTGGTTGTTAAAACCTCCAGTGAAGGTGAAGAATGAAGAATATGAAGTGATCAGAGATGAACTTTTGAAGTTATTTGTTAGTGTTGGATAACATTGAAGATGCAACTCATCATGGATGAATTTGTTTTGTACTTGTTAGGTGTTTTTAATTTATAATTTATTACTTCATTTTGATAATTTAAACCTTCATAGATAAATTACCTTTATGTGTGTTACTGTGTTAATGAATTGGTGTGTAGGTGTGTAATGTGTTGTACATTTGTAGTTAAAGTCTTGACACACTTTAAGTTTGGTTAATTATTTTTGGAAACTGTGATTTTTTTTTTCAATTTCATGGTAATTCAGGTTATTGAATTCGGTTCGCTTTTAAAAATAAACCGAATATCTAATTCATTTCAGTTCATCGAACATTCGGGTCAGTTTTCGATTTTTAAGGGTCAACCCGATTAAACCAAATTAAATCAACCGAACCCCAATTAAACCCAACCGACGACCACCCCTAGATAAATGTGCTTAGAGAAGAAATTAGAAGTGTTTACATATGATGTCAATCAGTAAATTATTTTCTTCTTGCGAATCAGAGATCCACGTTACTATATACATCATAAATTGCGTGAATCAATCAAATCAGCCAAAATCATTTTAAAATATAAAGCTTAGTCACAGTGATAGCAGGACAATAGAGTGGAACTGTGAAATTTAGGCAAAACTGTACACCAAATCCCCAGAGAAGCAAATGGATTGTGAAAAGAATGCCAAGGAAACACAATAGGCTTGCGAATTTTTACCAGATAGGCAAACTAATAGGGAAACGTGATAATTCATACCACTATAAAACTATTTATTTCAACAACTAAACTACTAATTCAATCCAAGAAACTCCTTCAATATCTCCATAACTTTCATACTGTAACTTCCAAATTTTCATGACGCAATGAAATTTCCTCCTATTACCTGATGCATGTTTCTTAGACAGGATAACTACATAAGAATTGAAACTCTGGTGACATTTAATCCATCACTAGAGAATCACTAAACTGAAGTATAACTTTCAATCAGTTGCTAACCGAAAACTGATCAGTGAGGGCAGAAAATTTAAAGATGATAAACTATGTGGTTTCCGGGTCCTGCATGTTTCTTTTAAATATGTAGCTGGGATTATCAAAATCAAGCCTGTACAACAGGCGTAAAGATCCCAAAAAACTTCACCAAATGGATATAAAAAATCCACAAATTTGGGTCTATCAGTTGTTTTAATTAGTAAAATACTCATAATAAAAGGTCGTTAAGGGAAAGTTAGATGGGTCCACCCAAATTTCAGAACAGCATTTGGCATTAAATTTTATGAAGTTGAAGAAATCACATTGCTACAACGAATAAGCAGATTAGCATTATGTTGCACTTTGCCTTTTGGTACGCAAGAAAATGTCTAGAGCATAAGTCACGTGAAAGAAATACAGCTTCCTGCCTATTATATTGTATACATTAATACGTAGTTGTTGCACACAAATGTATGCAAAAGTAAATGCATTCAAACGAACAACACGTCTATTTGACTTAAACAATAACCAGGCTACTATCGATAAGTCCTAGGGTTGACAAATCTTAATGTGATATTTGAAGGCTTAACATAAGATGCAAAAGCCATAACTTTGTAGTATCTTTTCGTGCAGTCATGGAGCAAATACTTTCTCACATCATTAATGAGTCTTCACCAACCGTTCATATGTTCAAAAAACTAGATTATTCATTGACATTTTTTCATATTTCTTGATTGCACCATATTTCTGTATTCAATTCATGGCAATTTGCCTTTTGTAATACTCCTACTGATACTCCCTCCATTGTATGAAAAACATCTACTTTTAAAATCACTTTTTGCCTAAGAAAGGCCCAATTTTGATTTTAGTTTGACTAATTTAGAAATCTGATGTTTAATATTTTTGACATGTGAAATCTTATAACATTCCTCGATCATTAGTGACAAAAAGATTATTTAAGTGTTAAACCTCACCTGCAATAAAAATGTACCTAAGACAAAGGGGAGTCTTCTCAAAGGAAGGATAGGAGGGAGTACTAATTGTGTTTGGTTCCATATACTTCCGTAGCTGAATTATGTTTGATTCAGAGTGAGAATCAAACATGGAATACTCAACAGATATAGCCCCTACATTAAGGCCAATACTTAAGAGTCTATCCATTTCAAGCTGCTACGGTTGTTATCAACACGTGAGATGATAACATAGCCTAAAAAAGGAAATAACCCCTCAAACCCAACACCCTCACACCAACCCTCAGTGTAGCAGATTTGAATACATTATAATTTAATGAAAGCTAACCTTTGGAGGAAGAGAATTGCCAGCTTTCTCACACCCCATGAGATCCACAGGTGCATCTTCGCCGGACCTCATTTTGCGAATTCCTTCAAGAACTTTTTCCCAGTTTTCAGGCAACTGAGCTGTAATAAGTGATCTCAAATTTAGAAACTTTCTCATCATTTCAAAAGTTTGTACAGCAAATGCACCCTAGCAATAGCATTTATGCAACCACTTACAGCATCCAC
Source organism: Rubia tinctorum (assembly GCA_032355605.1). Lineage (NCBI taxonomy): Eukaryota > Viridiplantae > Streptophyta > Magnoliopsida > Gentianales > Rubiaceae > Rubia > Rubia tinctorum. The sequence goes on along the minus strand of JAULKM010000003.1, from coordinate 3,316,104 downwards.
TGTAAGTATCATCATACTGCAGATGCATTTTGCGTTTATAAGTTAGATTCTTGTCGCGCAAAGAAATATATGAACAAGAATACACAAACACAACACGCAAAATAAAATAAAATAAAATAAATGGAAGCAGACATCAGAACAAAAGTCACTGACATGATTGTAATGGTTTTTTTTAATTGCGCACATAACATTATAAAAGGACTTTTTTTTTAAAGATACATTATAAAAGGACTTCATAATGTATGCTTCAACTTGAGCAACAAAAAAAATACAAAAAGTTCAACCAGAAAAGATGCTGAAAATAAATGTTCTCTATAGTTCAATATAATAAAATTAGAAATACATACAAATGCTTTGTTGTGGCAAATTACTTGAGGTGGATGGATGGTCACCATCATTTCCATATGCAAAGTCTTCAATGTCAGGCAGACTGCCAAGCTGCATAATTCTCATAAAGTTGTAATTTTAGGTAAGCAATGTACATTCTTACAAATTTACTTAATTGCCCAACTCTAAACCCTGTACTTTTTCTGCACAACAAAAATTAACGGAGAATAGAGCCCAGAAAAATGAATCTTACTTTCTTCTGCCGAGTTTCTTCAACATTAATTTCCTCACCGGTGAGATTCTCCGGCTTCTTTTCGGATCTTTTCCTCCTAACATACGTTCGAATTTCTGTAAAAGAACTTCTTTGGCGTAGTTCGTCTTCGCCTACAATACCATGGCTTTGACCAGTGTTTTGCTGGGTCAAAACTGCAACTTTATCGGTCGTGGAAGAAAATTTGTACTCCCGCATTTTCATGGACTTGACTGAGATTATTTGGGCGTTAAATGTAGCGACACCTCTGAGAAGAAACGTCGACATTTTGTCAGGTGGGGCTGTCCAAAAACTTATTTTAACTTTTGTTAAATTACATACTTCCGTAAAAGCCTACCAGCCACAGGACATTTTTTTGCCGCACCTTCTTATTCAATCTTTTTGCCCATCTTCCCACTAGGGGAGGGAGATGGAAAACAACAATTTATTTTAATTTATATTTTATTATTCAATAAGTGTGAGATTTGTCTCCATAGATTAGTTTTATTTTTCGATCTGATTGTTGTGTTCATGATGATAGCTTATTTAGTGGTTCAAGTTGATGTATTGTTTTCGATCTGCTCATTCAGATTGTGTATTCGTAATTTTGTTTGTGATTTTATTTATGGGTCTTCATTAATTTGGATTAGTTAGATCTGTGTTTTTCAAGAATTTTACAGTTTGGGCAACATAGATCGTGGTTGGATCAAGTGGTGTTACAGTTGTATAAGATCTCTGTTTGGCGCAGTGATATTGATGCATGATACACCCATCTCTGCCAAGTGGTCATGATTTTCACGAGAAGCAAGTTAATATCTCCAAGTACGATGTTACAGTTTTTTATTGAATTTCTGATCTGTAATAGTACAGACGATCAATCTGGTTAACATGTAATTTAACAAGTTATTGATAAAGTCTAGTCAGATTGGATGTCAATTCCATTCATTGTACTCATCGCCGGGCATTTTTCTCATCTTGGAATGATTCATTTTTCAAAAAAAACTAAATTTAGAAATTTAGAAAATATTTTTTATATTATATATTTTTACATTCAAATAGTTCTTTTAACTTTTACAATAATTATAAAAAAAATTATAACATTTAAAGTAAAAAATCACTGTGGACTGTTTATAATCTTATGGAAATGTCGCACTTCCTGAGACTTTGGCCTTGTTCAGCAATCAGCGGTTGGAGGTTGGATGATGGTTGTTTCATGTAGCTTGTTTGACCAACTTTTTATTTTAACTGTTTGTGATAGTTGTTTGACCATTAGCTGTTTACAAAAGTGTTTGGTAAATGTAATTGTTGATTGTTAGCGGTTTTATACAAAATGGCATTTAAGGACGTGACGACCACTCGTTATTTATAAGCTTATTTTATTATTGTTATTTTCATTAATTAATATAATTTACTTTTAATTACTTAACATTTTTACTAATATTGAAAACAATATATTTACTACACAGAGTCTTGTTTTAGGCAGACAAAACTTTAGGTCAGGGTTTATTATGCAATTACAAGATATTTCATTTGGGATGGGGTTTTAAAAAAATATGCTGATAAATTTAGCGACCTATTGTGCAATTGTCAAAATATTGTATATATCACAAAAATATCTTAATATTCATTTTTATTTCCCCCTCCTCCTGAAACCTACAATTGCCGGAAACCGCCTCCGGCAGGCAGTTACCGTCTGATTATGCCGATTTTGCCGATTCTGCCATTTCCGTCGAAATCTTGACAGAATCTCACTCTACCACGCAAAAACGTCGCGATTCTTCTTCTGCCGGCGAGATCCAATCGACTCCACTGCAACAATTCTTCAGCAATTAGCTGATGCAATTTGCGGTGACGACGACGCTCTATTGTTGACACCGACAACGACGCTCTGTTGTCTGCGCCGACGATAATGTTCTGTTCTCGGTCCTATGCACCACGACAATCTCGTGACGACGACGATTAGCTCGCGATGGAAGAGCGCTGCAATCGACGAGCTCGCAACGGAGGATTGCTGCAATCAATGAGCTCGCGGAGGAGCGCTACAATCAACGAGCTCGCGGCGTAGGAGTGCCGCACCGATGGAAGAAGAGCTAGCGATGAAGAAGAAACGCGTGTGAGATGCACTCGCCAGAAGGAACAAGATAATAGTTGCTTCACTGGCGCCCTGCGGCGACGAAGATGGCGTGGCGGCGACGGCAATGACAGGGGTGGCGGCTAAGCTTTGACCTCTGAGAGGTAAGGTTTAATTTTGTTTTTTCAAAGATTTGCTGAGGTTTAATATTTACTTGACTGAGATTATTATCAACAAAGATTGTTTGGTCTAGTGGTTAGTACTCCTATTGTTGAGGTTAGAAGTCTTGTGTTCGAATCTCACACTGACATTTAGTTTGAAGATTTTATGTTTTTGATGTATATGTTGAGGTTTAATATTGTATGACTGAGTGTATGTTCAATAAGATTCTTTGGTGTAGTGGTTATTTATTTAGGCTTTGCAGTTAGTGACCCAGGTTCAAATCTCACGAGGTTCTTTTTTTTAAAGAATTTTTATTCTTAAAGTACTGTAACTTTTAGCTGATGTTTGTAGTTTTTTTTCTCATATTGATATTTTTTCATTTTCTGGCTGAGGTTTTGGTATTAGAAGTTGATGTTTGTAGTGTTATTTTTCTGATACTGATGTTTTCATTTTTCGAATGAGGTTCAGGTATTAGGAGTTGATGTTTGAAGCTTTTTGGTGATATGGCTTGACATTTGTAGTTTTTTTAAAAAAAATGTTGACGTTATATATTTTTTTAGTGAATAATTTATACACTTTAGGTACCGTAGTTTTTTTGTTGATTTTTTTTTCTTATGTTGATGTTTTTCATTTTCTGGATGAGTTTTAGTTGATATGAGTCGATTGTTTTGTTGTTTTTTTGGTTATATGGGTTGATATATTTTGCTTTTTTTCTCATGTTAATGTTTTTCATTTTCTCGGTGAGTTTTATGTGATACGAGTTGATGTTTGTAGTTTTGGGAACATAAGATGATTTTTTTGCCAAACTAAGATGTTCCCCAAAAGAATTTGGCAAATAAAACATGTAGTCTATCAATAATTCCTACTGTAAGTTTGATCACAGCCAAGATATGCAAAGGGATTGCTGATAGAACATGTTTAATTAATATTAATCTCCCGGCTTGGTTAAGCCATTTATTTTGCCACATTAATATTTTAGCTGCCATGTTTTCAAAAACATTTTGAAAGTAGGAATGTTTTGTTCTTCCTATAAAAATAGGACATCCCAGATACCAGAAAGGAAAAGATCCATCTTCAATGCTAATCATGTTAGGGATGAGATTTCTATGAACAGGATTAGCATGCTTAGACAAATAGAAGGCAGATTTTCCAAAATTTATTTTTTGACCAATTTCCGTTTCATAAGTATTTAGGAATTTGCTCAGATTTTGCAAACTGGTTTTATTTGCTTTAGTGAAAAACCACTGTTTCATCAGCAAAGCTAAGATGGGTAATTCTATTTACCGAGTGTGGCAATTGAAAGTAATTGATTCTTGATTGGCTGAAAAGTAAACCAATGTTTCTTGAAAAGGCCTTCGTGAGAAATATCAATAAATATGGAGGAAGAGAATCTCCTTGTTTAATGCCTCTTGAAATTTTAAAGAAATCAAATGGTTTACCATTCACAAGAACTGAAAAAGTTGTTGCTGCTATGTTACCCATTATATTCTTAACTATAAAACCATGAAACCTGATCTTTAAAAGCATTATGTTAAAAAAAAGGTCATGAAACCCTATCAAAGGCTTTCATCATGCCTAATTTGAACATTACATTAAATCCTCCTGATTCTTTATTTAAAAATTAACCATTTCTTGCATTAATAACACATTGTCAGCCAATTCTCTACCTTGAACAAAGGTAGACTGTTCAAGAGATATAAGACCATACATAATGTACACTTTGGAAAATATTTTATTTAAGAAATTAGAGACTTATAGGCCTATAATCACTAAATTAAGAGCATATTTACTTTTTAGGTATTAACGCTATAAAGGTATAAGCAATAGCTCTAGGAATAGGCACCCCAGCAAGAAATTCATTAACTCCATTTGGAGATCAGTAGCTATGATGTCCTAGCATTCTGTATAGAATTTACCTGGACATCCATCCGGACCGAGCACAGCATCTCCATCCATTTCAAAAACTATACTTTTAATGTGTTCCAAGCTTATTCCATCCATCAAATTTTCATTCATCTGATCTAAAATAAGTCTTGGTATATTCTGCAATAATGAAGAAGCAGCAGTACCTTCTATGTCTCTGTTTTCATCAGTTAGAAGGTCAGAGAAATAACTAACAGTCTCAGCATCTATCTCATTTGGGTTCATAATCCATTGCCTTAACTGGTTTTATTCTCTGAAATAACTTGCCTAGCATGTTTGGACTTGACAGAGGTATGAAATTTTTTGATTTAGAATCTCCTACTTCTAACCATTTAACCCTCGACTTCTATTTCCAAAAGATTTTATCCCTAGTTAGGCCTAATGTTAATTCATCATTTGCTTTATTATGTTCACATTTGGTATATTCATTATTCATCTGCTGATGTTCTAATTCCTTCTGTAAAATCATTTCTTCGGTTTCTTTGGCTTTGTCCTGAACATTACCAAAAACATTTCTATTCCACTACTTTAAAAAAGAATTTGACCTTCTGAGTTTTAATGAAAACTTTAACATTCCACAACCCTCACATTGCATATTCCAGTTAGCTGATACTTTATTTTTAAAATTATTATGAGTAATCCGGCAATTTTGAAACCTGAAAGCTTTAGGACTTGAAAAGTAATTTAAGTTAGGTATTGTTACCAATAAAGGAGAGTGATCTGAGGGGTACTGTCTAGACTTAACTCTAATTCTAGTGTTAGGGAAAAAGTTTAAAAAGGATTCATTTACAAGCCCTCTGTGAAGTCTCTGCCAAACATTACTATAACTTACTTTTTCACATAGTTTGGTTAAGTTAATGTAATGTAATTTGATTTTACTTTTGTTCTCCTCATTTTGTTTTAATGTTTATCCCTTTTTCAATCTAATATTATAATACAACTCACGTATCTTTATTTTTTCACTGGTGTTGTTCTTTTACATTTTTAAGATCTAAAAAAACAACATATGTGAATTGTAGATACGTTAATTATATTAGAGTATCTGCATCAAATATAATTGAATGATTTTAATTTTGTATGATATTCAAGTCTATTTGATAAAGTGGATGTATTATAAGTTTTTTTACCTAACAATTTATACTTGAATAACATTAAACAAATTTATTTATTTTTCTTATGAATATTTTTATGTGAGGTGGATGGTTTGTCAATTCAAATATTTGTACAAAGTTAAAAATATTTTAAAATTATAATTTTATCTCTAATTATTTATAATATAAATTATTAATGTATATTTTTATTAGTCCGTACAAAAAATGTATATTAGTATCAGTAAATCACAAAAATCTAATGAGGTAAATGTTCTCCAGTTAAAAAATTAGATTGAGTAAATGATAAATATTTAAATAAGAGAGAAAAATAGAATCGAATTACATTAAAATATAACTGTGAAAAATTTTAAATCCCAAAAAATATCGACGAAAAATTTAAATATAAATCTCAAAACACATAAAATGATGTGTTATGTTAATGGTGTACCACTGGCGTAAAAAGAAAGATAAAAAGGTAAAATGTTAAAAAAAGTAACTGTTAAAGGTAAAAGCTAAATGCTAAGTATAAACGCTACTAATATTAGCGTTTCGTATTTGGTGGAAATGATATGTAAAAAAACCAATCAAACAAACACTTTTTTTGTATTCATTGGCTGTTTGACCGAGTGAAAACGCCAACAGTCAAATGCCAATCAAAACGCCAGTAAAAACGCCAATGTCAAACGGAGCTTTATAAAAAGGTGGGTTTTCCATAAATTTATGGGCGGTCCACAGTAGCTTATACCTTAATTTTTTATATTTTTTTATAAAATTTAAATATTATATTTTAAAAGTTAAAACAAGTAGTAATATGTATTTGAATGTGAAAATATAAGATATATAAGATAAAAAATATTTTCTAAATTTCTAAATTTAGTAAATAATTTTAAAAAATGAAGTGTATGAGGTAAAAATAAGTGGCATGTCCATAAAATTTTGTACAGAACGCATGTCAAGAGACTCACTCTTGTTTTAAACTGCTTTAACTTTGGACGGGGTCTATTCTGCATGTAAATTTCAATTGGGGTCTTTTTAAAATAAGCTGAAAAATTGGAGGAATTTTATTGTAAAAATAAGAAATTTTGGTCCATATATATAAATATCACAATTTCAGATATTTATTTCATTTTTTTATTTTCTTTTTGGGATTTTTACACTTATAACCCCTGACTTTAGAATGAAATCACCAATATAACCCTGCATAATAGAAAGCGTCAAACAAAACCTAACTTTTATAATGAATTGTGCAGTTATAACCTTTTATTTTAATTCCGGCATTAACCGGAGAATTTGAGTGTTGACCAAACCTGAAAATATGAAAATGCCCTTACCCCATATTCTGAATTTTTCTTTCCCATTTTCCCCTTACCAGCCACCTTATTCTTTCTCATTTTCTCCCCCACACGCCAACATCTTCCGCCGCAACCCGCTTGCCACCGCAACCCGCAGAGCTCATTTCACTTGTCACCTCTCATATACCTCCACCACCCACCTTATTCCCGTTCAGCAACCCATCGAGCCCTTAATTTCTCCTCTTACTTCCTATACATCCTCCGATTCAGGAACCATAGCCCCCGTCCACCCCAGTATCCATAGTGACATCGCCACCATCGTGCCCTCCATTATCGTCGCCACCTTACCTCCACCAATGCACCCTCTATTACTGCCGCCCTCGACAACAGCCTCAAACATCTCTGCCGGAGAATGACTCCAACATCTACCTTCTTGTTGTAATCTATACCCCAGAAAGCCTTCGGTGCCACGTAGAACGTCGTAGCGACGATGCTTCCATGTCCAACTTGATGCTTCGCCTCATTTCATTTCAACCTTAATTTGAACCCACATGTCACTAGCCACCACTCATGTAATTATCCTTAAATTTGTTGTCAAACATTTCTAAGTAAATTTGTACTGGTGAGAAATTACATCGGCAAAGATTGGAAGTAGAGATGAGAAATTTTGGGGAAAATACATACAGGGGTGCCGCAGGAGAAGGATGCGAAGCGGACAAAGGGTAAAGAAGTTTCCTTTTTATTTTCTTAATTTTAAATACAAGGGATCCGTACTCCACAGGGTGGCTAATAACACCAACCTTTTGGGAGATAAAATTAACCCGCAGAGCCCTTCACAAAGATAGAAATTTATAGGTTGCTACCGTACTCACTACAAACTACCAAAGGGTAGCTAGTGACAAGTCCATGGATATCCACTGAGATGATAGGAATTTAAAGTTAATTACGCAAGACTCACAATCGGGTTGTCAATCCAGTTGAGTGTCGAAAATAGTCAATGTTGCAATCATGGTTTTTTTGGGAGGGGATAGGGTGTTTAGTAAACTACTAGATATGCAAAGAAAGATATTAAACAATATGAAGCTAAGACTTGGGGACATTTGCGCTGCATGATCGGTAGTGTACTTTGATCCTAGAATTTATCTAATGCAAGATATATATACCTATCCCAATGTTTATGTCATATAGTGTGGTCGATAGTTATCACTTCCTTTGTTTGTCACACAAAGGTTCCCACGTATTATTCAATCGACACTACCTCTGTAATTAGGAAAGTAGGTCAAGCAGTCCAACCCTTTTGTGCTCCTCTTTCCCATAAAGAATTACATCTCGGGCCTCCACTATGAATGATTCTGCATAGGCCTATAGAGGCAAAGGGATTAGCATCTCATGATAAATTTAGGGTTGCAACGACAGTGGTCGAATTACTACAATCGAAGTTTCCAGTAACTGTCATGCCGTCACATATCAGAGTACAATATTCCAGCCTACTAGCGTAAGGTCATCGGAGAGGTGTTCACGACCTACATGCATACACCCACATGGTCGTGGACTCTCACTCCCCCTATTACCCTAGCAGTCACTCCCAGGGGGACAAACGATACTAGCACTATACATGAAACATATATACTAAGTTTAATGCCAACATAGGATATCAATCATGCATTTAATAATAATGTAAGGTACAAGTCCAACATGATATTCATAAACTAAAAGGATAGGAAGACCTAGAATCTCAATAAATATCTACCGAATCATGAATACAAGCTAGATCCCTAAGAAAATAAACTACTCTCTAAGCATTGAACCCAATTTTACCATTGATTCAATGTCCTAGTGCAAAAATAGGAAGATTAAAAGAAGAAATAAAGGTTATTCCCTTTCTCTCTCTACCTACTCTTAGAAAACTATAAGAAATCAATTACAACTAATGTCAAAGCTTAAGCCCTATTAGACATAGGCTCCTTTATACAGTAGGTAGGAAATGTGCTTTAAAAAGACCTAAAAACAAAGAAAAATCCTAGTTGAAACAGCGGCACGGGCCATGCAATAGTACTTGGACCGTGCAATACTGTATGGGCCGCCGGCTGGAAGCGGTCTCTTGGTTTTCTGAGTTACGTGGCCGTGTAATTCTTTGCGAGCCACCGTCTGGGAGTGTGTTTTAACCTTCTGAACGCCGCGACCAGTGTGATTCCTTGCGGGCCGCCGCCTCGAGCTAAGCATTTGGTCTTCTAATGGCGTGACCGTGCAAAATAATGTGGGATGTGGGTCGATCATTGGATTTTTTTATCTTTAAGGTGCACGGGCCTTGCAATAAGGCAAGACCCATGCTCATACTTAGCCGCACGAGCTAAAAAATGTGTGGACCTTGCAATTCCTTGCGGCCCGTGCCTCGTGCCAGTCTTCAGCTTTCTCCTCGGTGCATTTCCATCTACTGCCACAATTAAATTCCTGGAATTCGTTCTACTACCATACTTGCGAATATCCTTCAAATATCTACTACCATTCTATTGAATGGCCTTCTGCTCCGAAGTGCTTACGAACAATCTACAACGAAGTTCACAAAATAGGATCTAGATGCTCGTAAGGATATAACATCCATTAGGTCTAAATTAAATCTACAAAACGAAGGTTTTAGACAAGAAAACCAACAAAGGCTACCTAAACCCATTGTGATGTAAACCCAACTAAACCTAGCAATCAACCATACAAAAGATACTAACGATTATGCTAAATGTTTTGGTTAACACGTGCTTCTAGGTGCATATCAATTTTCCCACACTTAAACATTTACTCGTCCTTGAGCAAACAAGACCGAGCAAAGATCCAAGTGTAAAATATAATGCAAAGAGTTTCCCAAAGCATTCAACATTTATTCCTAGACTACCATAGTTTCCCCAAAGATTTAATAATCTCACAACTCTTAATCTCCAAAGAACCTAAGATAATTTATCCAACCTATCACACCAGAAAAAAAGTGAAGTTCACAAAAAAATGAGTGTGAAACTAAGTTACTCTACCATAGAAAGACAATCAAAGAGAACCATATGATTTATCAATTTCACTCATTTTGTCTAGGACCCTTTTTGAGTTTTCATCCTAGCATTCCACAAATATTTCCCCACTTCTCACCTTTTCCCACACCATGGACTCTTGTTTTTGCATTGGTTTTTCAACCTATCCGGGCCTTTTCCATTGTTTCATAAGTCACCCTTTCGGGTTACTAAAATGAAGATAAGCAAAAATGCAATGACATCACCAAAGTGTTTTATCATCCCAAACAAACTACAAAAGGTGCTTTCACACTTATAAAAAAAATTCAAAAACAAACCAAAACAACACAAGTTTTCAAAGTCAAATGAGGGAAAAGAAATAGGGAATATAGTCATCACATCATCCAAGGAACAAACAAACAAAAGCAGATCAAACAAAAGAGATGTCACCCATGTGAGGGTGTTCCAACCCCTCTCCCACACTTAGTTCATGCATTATCCCCTAGGTTGGAAGCACCACAAGTGTCCTCAATGTCATATGCTAACGCGGGGCTCCATTCTTATGGCACAACTCGTGTTGTTTGAATGCCTCGTGCTGGCTTGCAGCACGAGGCTTGGCATGACCCGTGCCAAACACTTGTCCCTTCAATTTTTGTCGCAAAATTCCTGCATCCAAAAACACAAAAACCAAGCATAATATGTTCCAGCCAGAAAATCTGATGACTAAAAATCCCTAAAACACCACCAATATCCAAACATTTTTCAAAATCACACAAAAAACTTTTCAAAACATACTAAAGAAAAATTCAAAGCACTATTTATTTATTTTTTGTCCTTACGACTTATTTACCTTAGAATAGTTCATTCATGGATTTGATCGCCAAGGAGGGGATTGCCCTCCTTGACTGATCCCAAATTTCTCCACTCAAAATAAAGTTTCTCCCTTTGCTCATTGATTAGCCACTTGATGCCATTTTCTTCATCCTTCACCTCTATCGCACCTTTGGCATATACATTGGTCACCACATACAAACCCGCCCACCTTAACTGCAATTTACTAGGTTATAGATGACACTGAGATTGGAAAACAAAGACTTTTTATCCCACCACAAAGTTCTTCTTCACTATTTTTTGTCATGCCGTGATTTCATCATTTCCTTATAAATTAGTACGTTTTCATAAGAGTCGCATATAAGTTCTTCAAGATCTTGTAGATCCAACGTCTTATGTTTCCTAGCTTCACTCAAGTCCATATTCATGCATTTTACGGTCCAGTGTGTCTTGTACCCGAGTTTGATCGGGAGGTGGCATCTTTTACCAAAAATAATCCAGAAGGGTGGCATGCCTATGGAGGTTTTGTGTGCAGTTTAGTAGGCCCAAAACACATCATCCAATTGGGAACTCCAATCCTTCCTAGATGGGTTTACCGTCTTTTCAAAGATATCATTGATTTCTTGATTGGATGTCTACGCTAGACCATTCATTAGGAATTTTGAACTTTTGGTTATTTGTTTGCTTTTAGGTGCGAGGGTGCCTTTTTGGTACTTTATTTTTGTTGGAGAGTGTTTTGGGACAAACTTTTTGGTAGTGTAATTTATTTGTTTTTCAATATCCTTATATAGTATGAAGTCCACCTTTGGGGCATTTTGTGCCACACAAATATTTTTTGAAAAATTTGAAAAAATGAAATATATATATGCCCGGCTAATTTGGAAATATGAAAGGGAAATTTAGGGAAATATGGGAAGAAAGCCGGGATACGTCGAAAGGCCTAGGCAAAAATGAGAGGCTAGTCCCGGCTAGGTTGGAAAACCTAGGCAAAAATGAGAGGCCATGTGGAAAAAGGTGAGAGGTGAGCTCAACATGTGTGAAAGCTAGGATGAAAACCCGAAAGGGCTCCTAGGAAAAATGAGAGAAATTTGAAAATGGAGCTTGAACATCTTTTGGCCATCTTTGGCGGTTTCTTTATCAACATCTCTTGGATTGTCTTCGGCGGTTTCTTCGGATTAGTAAGCTAGTTAGCACTTATAATTTTACTTTGCATTTTCTCCCCTTTCTCCCTTTTCTCCCTTTTTCATTTATGTATTTTGGGTGGATTGGCTACTTTAGGATCTTTGGGAAGAGTGAGAGTTGTGAGAATCTTATGATCTTTGGGGAACTAGGGTAACTTGGGAATAAGTTGAGTGCATTGGTTAACTTCTCTTTGCATGCTAAATTCCTCTTGGATATTTTCTCTTTTTTTTACTCGAGGACGAGTAAAGATTTAAGTGTGGGGGGATTGATGTTCACCTTATGCAATGCGTTAACCGATGCATTTGACACATTTCCTATCATCTTTTATTTGGTTGATTGCTAGTTTTAGGTAAATTTTCACGACAAAGTGTTTAGATGACCATTATTGGTTTTCTTGTCTAAATCCCAAGTTTTGTAGGCATAATTGATCCTAATGGAAACTCTGTATTCATGAGCACCTAGATTTTCCTTTGTGATCTTATTAGTAGGTTAATCATGAGTACTTTTTCATCATCTTTTTGTAGAAAGCCATCTGTTAGGGTGGTAGAAGATATTTGAAGGTCATTCGCAAGGATGATAGAAGATATCGAAGACCATTTGCAAGGATGGTAGTAGATTGAAGGCCACGAACTCCAAAGCATGGTTGTAGATGGAATTGAGCCAGAAAAGACGGATTTGAAGTTCAAGAAGGCCAAGACCAAATGACAAAGAAGTGGAGGAATTGTAGTCTGAGAGTTGCACGGAGTTCTGGGAATTATCCGATAAGAATCAGCCTTTATGGGTGGCATTTTTGGATTCGTCTTCTCGATTACTATAAAATCAACTACAAGAACTCTCAAATTGGCTCAGCAGTTCATCCGTAGCTGAACAAACAAAGCAGCTGGCCAACTGGCAGGTATGGTCCATGTACGAGGCAAAAAAGCATATGTGCAGGCCTGTGCAAAGTGGCTTGCATAGACCGTGCAAGTTTACACGACTCGTAAACGTTCGTGCGGGCCGCTGCACTAAGGCTCTAAATTCACATCCAAACAACTAAGTATAGGCACAAACTGCTCTGTTTTACAAGGTCTGTGCCGTTCCAAGTACTAAAATTCAAGATATGCCTACAGGGTGTGAGAAAGAGCACAGGCTGCACCATTTTTATGAGCAAAAAGACCTTGCAGCTGATGGGCCAGGTCAAACGACACAGTGCACACGACCAGAAGTTCCGGAGAAAGAACTAGCCCACGGCCCGTGCAGGTCTGTGTGCCCCGCCTTACACGAGATTGCACGGATCGTGTCATTCCATGCTGCCCATGCCCCTGAGGCTGCACGGATTGTGCTGTATCACACATGCTGTTTTACATGGACCTACAAGGACTATGCCGTTTTCCACTGGCTACGCAAATTGTGGCTGCTAGGGTGTTTCGGCCATTTTTAGACTATTTAAAGGCCATATTCCCTATTACTATATATGTAAACCTTTGTCTACTAGGATTGAAGTTTATGCTCATTTGTTTATCTTCAAGAGTAGGCTAGAGAGAGAAAATACTTTTCCTTCTATCCAGGTTCTTTTCTTTTCACCTCTTTATTTTACTTTTGCCAAATGGCATTGAATCCAATGAAATATTTGGATTCAATGCTTAGTGAGCAGTTAATTAACTTGGGGATTATATTTTTATTAATGTATTAATGCTTATTTTGTGAGATTTATTAGATCTACCTATTTCTATGTGTTTTGTGATCATTATGTTGGCTTGTTCCCATATTCTTGTGAATTGCATGATTGTAACACTTAGTCAGCACATACCAAATTCTACTTTCATGTTGTTACACTCTTGATACTCCCTGGGGAAGGAAACCTAGATGTGCTTGGGGTAACGATGGGTCCGGATCCACGTGGGTGTGTGAAGGTAGGTTACCGATGTTACAGTTATGGTCGACCATGCACTAGTAAGCCAGTGAGTTGGTTCGAAGGGTTACATGTTGAGAAAGCAAAATTATCAAGCTAGGGTTATCTTTGTAATCCTAGAGCCACTGATAAGATGCCTACTTCTTTTTCTTTTTTAGGCCTAGGGGTAGAGCGTTCATAGTGTTCTGCCCAAGGCTTAATCGGACAGGGGAGAATCAGACCTGCATTGAGCCATTTCTGTTGTTGCACTCCTCTAGTTACGGAGGTGAGGCCAACGAAATAGTTTATACGCGCACCCTTATGTGACAGACAGGGGAAAAGTTTTGACCATCGTCTGCACTACATGTCACAAACAATAGAATTGGGTTACAGTTCTTGCATGTGATAAAATCAAGGATCAAAACATCATTAATCATGTTACGCAAATATTCCCCAAGTGCTAATTTAAATAGTTTGTTCTTGTGATCTTTTGCATGTTAGTTTTTACTAGCGAAAATCCCCCCAATGATTATTTTACTGATCTGACTTCAAATGCATGTGTTTTCCGGAGCATTTAACATCTCTTTTGTAATCATTTTGTGGTAAGATTTCTAGATTTAGGTAGGTTTACATCATAAGGGGTTTAGATGACCGTTTTCGGTTTTTGTATCTAATTCCTTCATTTTGC
>JAULKM010000003.1:3286025-3301324 GCA_032355605.1 Rubia tinctorum | reverse complement strand
GATGAACGTAAATGTTTGGTACTATTTGAGAGGCTAAAGGTAAAAGCATATTCACTGATAATATGTCCATCATGCATAATTGGAAAGATCTGATTCCATGTCCATCATTCCCGCTTTATTTCATCACACATTTGTTTCATGGTGTAATTTTTGTTTCAATTTGAATTTGAATTGCAGTAGTAGTACATTTTTGTTAGTTTGCATGTTGCAATATATTCACCTCTATACATTCATTGCATCAGTAGCAATGGAACATCTATCTTTTTTTCATTGCAGAACTAAAACATGGTTAACTAAATTTTGACCTTCTAATCGTAAAACTCTGGAAGCATGTATCATCAAATGAACCAAATCGTGTTATATTCACAGATGTTAGGGACAAACTGTACCACACCTGTAAGCACAATCATCATATGTTAACCCATGGAAAATCTGAAATTCCAGCAGAACCAACCTACATCAACTTCAATGAGGTACTATTAGAGTACTTAGAAACTTTTTCATTTTTTTATATCTAAACACTAAAGAAATGTCAATTACAGTATATTTTCTTTCATGATTCTTGCTGAAATGTCCCTTTTAAGTTGACTTTTTGGAGCCGTTGAAACTCTGCTGTCAAGCTTTTGTACCATCAATGCCACATGAAAAGTCCATTGTGAATTGCTCTTCTCTTTGATAAACTAGCCGATTTTTAGAATGTCACCACTGTTGTTGCACACCTTTTCTCCATTGACTGGTACAGAAACAAGATCAATGGAAAGCAAGAAGTGATGATGAGGTAACCTATTACGTCATGTCATTCACCATACATGAGGTCAGTATCAAAACAAAACTATTTCTGATTCTCTACTATTAAATATCTTGCCATCTTATTGTAAAAATTCATGTTATATCATTGACCTTAACCAATTTTTATGCATGTTTTTCTTGCTTACACAGGAGAAGAAAAAAATGCGGACACCTAAAAAAATCGCACTTGATCCACGATTTTCAAGAACTGAACATGGAAAAATTATTTGGTGACAACACGTCAGGAAATATTGTGAATGTAACGCCACAAAGTGAACACTTTTCAGGTACGCAATGTCGTCCAAATGCACTTCACTTTAAAAAGTATGTTTGCATTTTGTTTTCCTTCTCAGTTTTTATACTGCAGTAACATTTTATCCCTCAAAACTTCAAATGGAATCCTCTTCTCATACATTAACTTAAAAGCCTATAGCACAGGATACTAGGAAAGACAAGGAACAAAAAAGGACCCTCCTAAATTGATTCCTGTCAACTTGAAGTTCAAAAGAGAAAAAAGTTCAGCTATTATGTCTAAAAATTGTGTCTTGCCTTCTAAGCAACGTATTTGCTTTAAAAGTAGTTCTACTCATGGTATATTGAATTCTAATTTTCAAATTAGTTAGATGAATTTAAGTCGCGCCATGTATGCGTATTATAGAAGTATTTGGCTACTATGTAGTACAATAATAGTTATATGACAAGATTAAGAAAGCATATGCAAAGTTTATATGATCACTAAATACTATGAAGGATGGTTGAGGTCAATAAATCACACCAGCAGGTAGTGTAGCTAACATACAACAATGACTCTAACAGTAAAACTTCTCAGTTATCCTTTTTTTATTGATTTAGCCTATTACCATTGATGTAGCAGACACTATAACATTGTAGGCCTTTTACACAACAACTGACACAAAAAGCCAATAATTTCAGCCTCAGCGTTTTACTAATAAAGATTGTCAATGAAAGGTGCAGCACCAACACAAACCTTTCTTTTCAACAACAGTGTATTCTTCAAAGGGTACAACACTAAAAACATGATTTTGAATTATTATTTTCACCTTAGATCATTTGATAAACCAATGATTTTTTTACTGATTCATTATGGAATGATTTTGTGTTGGATATATTTTTATCCTAAATTTGTGCAGGGTAAAATAAATATTTACTGGATTATTTCCTGTTCAACATACAGTTCATCCTTTCAGGTTCTGCACATATACTGAGACACGTGCTATTTTCCATGCGGGATTTTTACAATAACTACTTACATAAAAGATATCATGCTCCTTATCATCATGCTCATAAAGGTTTTGCATCAGGTCTTAAGCTTGACTCATATTCTAGCAAAATATGATCAGTACATCTTCCCATTCAGAATTTTCTATCTTCTCATCCTTCTGTTTCTAACACTAACATACTTTTATGCAATTGTTTTCATATTTAAATTTTGGAGACATACATAAATACGTCTTCAATCAGTACTGGTGTCTCATTCTATTAAGTTTTTTATGCTTCACTCTTCTTCTTTTTTAAAAAAGTTTCAGCATCTCATTCTCACATGATATTCACTTTGGTTCTATTCTGATGTAAAAGATGGCTAAAAAAATTACAACTTATAGATGCATAACTAAACATGCAAAGTAGTTATTTCAATACAGCTTTATGATCGATCACATAAAAATGCAAAAACCATGAAGGCTCATGCTGAATTGCCATCAAAAGCAAAAAAAAAAGAGTTGTTAAACCAGAGGAGAAAGAAGGGCACTTTAAAGCATTCCCTTCACCATTTTGGTATGTTTTCATCAACTTTTTGGACACTTTATTCACTGTAAGAACAATAACTGAAATCTTATGTGCAAAGTTTGTTTGCTCTAATTCAAAGTATATCTACTGAAAGTATCTATTATCGCCAAAGTCCATTATAGATCGCACATTATTTTCAGGAAACCATGGACCTGAACCTCATTTGGACTATTTTAATTTTTTATTTTTAAGGAAAATATAACACTATTTTGTTTGTTACATCAACTTTAATTAAATACAGTGTCAAAATGTCATGCATTTACTTAAACCGTGCTCCGTCTCTTTTATGTTAGATTTATCGTTATAAATTTTAAATATTTTGTGTAATCCATGTTTGTCACCATATCTTCTTCTCTTTTTGTAAAATGTATGAGTTCTTTTTCCTTGGTTATTGCACCAGAAATGAAAACCAATGAGTCAAAAAGGTCAGGAACTTTTAACTTATATCGGGTACAGTGCAGCCTTGTTCCACCTTATCCTTATCCATCTGACAATGTTCATTTTTTCATCCAAACCATTTACAAAAAACTAATAAAAACATTGTTCACTACACAATAACTTATACTTTATTGACTTCCTTTTTACCTTCCATCTGTTTCCCCACATTTCCTTCCACTCTTTCTTCTTCTTCTCTTCTTATACTATTGTTAAAACTGCATAGTAGAACTTAACTTTCTTTCCTAACTTCATCTCCCAAATATAAAACCGCAGCAGCTGCTCTGAAGATAATATTGTTCAACAAATAACTGAAGGACGATCTTTTACTCCTGGTAACTTTTCTCTAAACCCCTTTCTCTATATGTTCTCTTTCCTTCTTTTTATGTTACTACACAGTTTCAAAACATTATACTAATGCTCCTCTCCTTTGTTGATCTCTGTAAAATTAAAATATACCAACAACGTACATGTTCACAATATACAGATTCTGATAAATAAATAGAACTATATATGTGTTATACCATTAATGTGTATAATAAACCTGTTAGAACTGTAATTGTATGTGCTGCAGGAGCTATGGCATCAGAAAAACTCATTGATGAACTATGCAATATTGATCGCCCTTGGATCAGAGTTGTTACAGTTGACGAAAAATTCTCTGCATATCAAAGTCCAAAAAGCCCTACAAAATTGCAGAGATTCATTTTTTCAGATGAAAAGGTAATTAAGCTATTTTGAAGGAATAATGATCTATCACACCATAATTTTTCATGCTGGTTGTTTTATTCATGATATAGGGTGCCAAAGTGGAAGGTATAATGTTCAACAAGGCATACGAAACGATGAGCGACAAAAGTCAGCTTTATAAAAGGTACAAAATATCCAATGCAAACATAAAAGAGATCGACCCCAAGTATTAAAAAAGGAGACAGAGCAATCCAGTGGATCATCGACACCAGTACTGTTATTGAAGAAATTCCTGATTCCACGCATGTATTTTCAGTTCAGCATTCTTATGTACCCTTTGAAAAAATCCCTGAACATCTCAATAAACCTGAAGAACCGATAGGTATATATTTTAGAACGCATATCTTTAACTAAACCTGAAATATTTTTTCCCTTCACTAATAGTATCAAATTGCAGATGTTATCAGGATTGTTGCTCAATGCCTCCCAATTCGCACTGTGAAGACAACAACTAGCTCTAAACAAGTTCATAAGTTTGTTCTTATTGACAAAAGGTAAAGATAAGTTCAGTTGAAACATTAATATACAATTATCTAAAATTTTATTTTCCTTCATGTTGTCATCCATGTTTAGATTGCAGCCTTTGACTTTGACTATGTGGCAAGAATTCATTCTAAATGAAAGACAACAATTGCAAGACACTGTGGATGATGTGCCAGTGCATATTTGTCATCGACTAAAGGTTGATTCCTTTCAAGGTATCATATCCGTAAAACCAATGTGCCATCACTATCTAACCTCCATTTTATTATCAAACAACTTCTATTAACACTCTCACTTTCTTATGTTAAGAGATAGAAGTATCAACACATTACAGATCATCCTTCTTAATTGATAGTGCTGACAATGAATCTATCGAACTGAAAAAATTTGTTTTTTTTACATTTAGCTCCTGTCAATTATATTAAAGCCAATGCTTAAATTAGTTGCTATAATAATTTTGCAGGGCAAAGGAGCACCGCAAGGAGATCATCACTGTAATCAGTAACTTGAACCAATTCTCTCCAAAAATTCCAACGCCAACAACTCTGAATGTTGTTTACACTTTCGTTGGTTACATTCTACCAACTTAAAAAGTAAAACTGAAATAAGGTTTTTTCACCAGAAGCATATTTTGTTGTTTCATGTGCCCCTTATTTATGACTGTCTAATTTTCTTAACAAATAGCTGGTGACCTCAGAAGTGAAGATATCTTTTAAAGACATCTCTCAAAATTATTACTATATGGTTTGCATAAAATGTTTCCATGCAACAACTGCCTCTTTGGATTATGAGTTCACCTGCAATCTATGCCAAGAAAAACAACTTGCTCAACCAAGGTTATAAATTAACCAACTATTTTCATTATTTATTTTCTTAAGATATATATTTGTTGAAATACTTTATAATAATTACATTTCTACTATACTAATCAACAATATCCTATATGTGTAGATGTCGCTTCGAAGCATATCTTATTGATGACAGTGGTGTTATCACTGCTACCTTCTTTGGTGAACCTGCTGAGAAATTATTAGGGTTAACAGCAATGGAAGCTATTCATGGAGTCACACAGGTTAGTGCCTTCTATTTTATCACATGAACCAGCTCTATTCGCATTTCCATACTTATTTTACCTCAATCCTTTTGTTTTAATAAGCATTCCAGAGAACTAAAACCCATGGATTGGGATTAGCCCTAAGTTAATTTTTCTATTCCTGAACTTCTAGGAATACATTGATGATCGACATTCTGCCATTGGCAATGTTGACTATATTGTCCAAATTAAAGTCTCTAAATTAAAGGAAGGCCAACTTAGCCCGAGATACACCGTGTTTAATTTTACTGAAAAGTCATCTTTGCAAGGCCAGGGTTCAACCCTACATTTACCAAAAAATGTTGATGATCAACCAGCTTTGGAATTTCAAACTTCACTGCGCCAGAACAACTACCTGTTGAAGGTGCAATTCCATTTAATCTCATATAACAATCCTATCTCATAAATACTTTTGCTTATTTCTAATTCTAAATGAAAATATAATGCATGCTTTTTAAATGACAGGCTCTGGAGTTTCTCAACCACCTGGATCAAAAGCCAAAAAGAACCTTCTATCCCAGCTTGAAAGTGAGGACCTTCAAGTATCAACAGCGGAGGGGAAGAAACCAAAATTAGACTGACTCCAACACAAGGCTGTAAATATGTAAATAGTTTTTGTCACATCTTTAAGATGTCTTTTGCTGCAATTAGCCTCTAACCATAAGAAATTATGGTTGTAATCTGTTGGATAAATTGAACAACAATCCTTTTGCTTGTAACATGTCTTTCACAGACTTGGAGGATTAAAAGCATGTAATTAACATACATAAATTCATGCTATGTTAAGGATGCTCATGAACTGGCCCCTGAAATAATCATCAGGTTGCTGAAAATCAATACAATCCACAACATTTAACTTTTTAAGCAGATGATGTCCAGCTGCTTCCATGTTCAAATCTGAACTCATTTGCACTGGCCTTCATAACTGCCAAATGAGAACAAAGAAATAGTTACAGAATGTAGCAATTTTATCACTTCAATTTATTGGAAAGAACTTTAATCTAAATGATTATTTTTGTTCATTTGCCTACAGTAACAATGTCCTCAGTCAGAGTTGTTTGCTTCCCACAAGTTCATCTAATCATGTCCATAAGGTAATATTTTTTAATATCAACATATTGAACACAAAGAGCCCTGTTTTATTTCTAAATGTACATAACTTAGAATTATTGTTAATGGCTTCAAATGAAATGAGGCTTATGTTTATAAAATTGCTTTCTCCCATTTCTTTTTTTATACTATATTAGACCTCATTCTAATAACCATTATTTTAGGTTCTAAAGACAATGTCATCACACTATTGTCATCTCTACAAGTCACCAATGACTTCTCAAATTCAAGAGAACAAAACAAAAGAAAAAACCAAAAAAAATGTCTTGCTAAATTTATTCCTTCACTTACTACCTTCAAACTCACTATTAAATATTTATCTTCAATGCGACGTGTTAAAATTATACAAATTACGTTGCATAATGTCTTCTGCGTCCAACCATTACACATCCATTGAATCTACAGACATCGAAACATTTTCAGTTTATAATTTATAACATACAATTCAAAAAGGAAAATTTATTCGTTAAGCAAAGTATAAAAAAAATTTGAATGCATTTTTACGCTTTATGAATTATTGCCGAATATGAAATTAAAAAAAACATGGAACATATAATCTTTGAGTACATTTAAATAAATTTATTTCAATTTCCACTTTTGCCATATCAATTGTAACAATAATTGAAATAATACCAAAAAACATGTAATTAAACTTGGTAATTCCAGTTCCTTATAAACTTGAATTGAATATAAAATTTATACATTTGTTGTTTAAACATTTAAATTACTATTATGTATAACCTTCGATTTATATTATATAGAACACTGTTTCTATTTTCCTACAATACATATCATTCGCGCGGTGCGACCTTACTAGTTCCAAACCAATAGGGATACTCTCTAATCAAGTCAGGCTGCTAAGGCTCTGTTTGGCAGGGCTTTTTAGCTGCTGTGCTTATAAGCAAAGCACTTTTTGGTGTTTGGTAAACTGGTAAAAAGCAGCTTATTTTGAAAGCAGAAGCTATTTTTGGGGGAAAAGCAGAAGCTGGTCTCCCCCTGCTTTCAAAATAAGTTAGTTTTGCTTATAAGCACAATTCTACCAAACAGACCCCAAAAGTCCTCTAAATTTTATGACCCCATTCGGTCCCACTTTGTTTTGACCCAAGTATTTAGGATCTCAAACTATTGTTAATTACTTGAGTGACTTCGATTGCCTTGTTCGGGGTTTACTTGATAAATCTTTGGACACTTAGAGAAAACACCACCACCTTTGACGCTCCAAATTCAGGGATGGAAGCACCTCTACTAGGGAATAGAGGGTTGGGAAGATGGGGTTTGTTTGTTGAAGAATTGAAGAGAGTGGGCCTGATTGCTGCACCAATGGTGGTTGTCACCGTGTCACAGCATTTCATACGGGTGGCGTCCATGATGATGGTCGGCCATCTCGGTGAACTCTTCCTCTCCGCCGTTTCCATCGCCACCTCCATCACCAACGTCACCGGTTTCAGTCTCCTCGTAATTTTCTTGAACCAAACCGAAAACTGGCATTTCTATTCATTCTCCTGATTGATTCTGTCACTCTGTGTTTGCATTCAGGTTGGAATGGCTAGTGCTCTGGAAACTCTCTGCGGCCAAGCATATGGAGCAAAGCTGCACAGTAAACTAGGAGTTTATACATATGGAGCCATCATATCTATGGTGTTGGTGTGCATACCCATATCCGCAATGTGGATCTTTTTGGACAAACTGCTCATCTTGCTAGGTCAAGATCATTCGATCTCAGCTGAAGCTGGACGATTCGCGATTTGGGTTATTCCTTCCTTGTTTCCCTTTGCGCTTCTCCAAGCTTTGATGCGTTACTTGCTTACTCAGAGCTTGATCCTTCCCATGCTATTGAGCTCACTTGCAGCTCTACTCTTCCATTTGCCGGTTTGTTGGGCTCTGGTATTTTTCTTCCAACTCGGAACTGCTGGAGCTGCTGTGGCAATCGGGCTATCGTACTTGTTCAATGTCATACTTCTCCTCGTGTATGTCAACTATGCAGAGGCCTGCCGCGGGACGCGTTTGTGTTTCTCAAATCACGTTTACTCGTGCATCGGGGAGTTCTTCAAGCTAGCCCTCCCTTCTTCTGTCATGGTTTGGTAACTCTCTGGCACTCATTCTACTCTTGATTCAGTCTGAAATGATACCAACAATGTCTTATCACATTGATCTAGTCTAGAATGGTGGACATTTGAAATTGTGGTTCTGCTTTCTGGACTTCTGCCCAATCCCCAACTTGAAACGTCAGTCCTATCCGTATGGTAGGTTGCCGTTTTGCTATGTACTCCCTCCCTTTCACCACGGGTCGGGTTTTAGATTACTAATGCTTCGTTTTGCTTGCAAACAACAGTCTCATGATTGCTTCGTTGCATTATTTCGTACCATACTCAATTGGAGCTGCTGCAAGGTTTGCTGCCTCTTTGTGTTTTCACCTCTCGAGTACTATCATATCGGTCTAACTGGCGCGTTTCCGTGACAGCACTCGAGTTTCGAATGAGCTGGGCGCTGGAAATCCGGCGGCAGCTAAAGTGGCAGTGTGGACAACCATTGTTGTTTCAATGACAGAAGTGGCGATTTCATCTACTGCTCTCTTTTGCTGCCGGAAATTTGTTGGTTTTGCGTTCAGTGATGAAATCCAAGTTGTGAGCTACCTAGAGAGCTTGTGTCCACTGCTCTGTCTTCTCATGATCATGGACGGCATACAAGCAGTTCTCTCTGGTTTGTGCTCCTTTCCTTCCATGATTCCATTGGATCACTTTTTTCTTCATAAAATAAAATAATCTTCACTTTTCTAAATATATAAATTTTGAAATATATGTCAGAATCTGAATCGCCCAACACATTAATATACAACATTTTCTAAAAGAAAAAAAATTCTGATGATTCCATATCCTTTTTTCATACAGCTTCATCTTACCCTTTATGGTTCTGGACTAGATAAAGTGCTCTCTGCCCCACTATCAATATCATGCTTGATCTCTTTTTATTTCTTCACTTTACTCTATTTCTCTCTTGAAAAAGTTTCTTTCAGTTTTCTCCTTTCGCTGCGCCATTATCAATATTATGCTTAATCAGGCCCACACTCTTCAATTTCTTTTTTCGCGAGATTTTCCGAAATAATACTCATTTTTAATTAAATTCACAGTTTGATACCCAAATTTTGAATTTGTCTTTGGTACCTACTTTTTCACAAAAAGGTTCTTTGCAGCAAAAAATTGGTACCAATTTAGATCAAAATTGTGTCCTAATGGTAACCAATTTTAACTAAAAGGTACTTTTTCGGAACATTAATGAAAAAGTAGATACATTTTCAGAAGAATTTTAAAAAGCGGATACCAAATTGTGAAGTTCACTTTAAAACAGGTACCATTCTGGACATCTTCTCTTCTTTTTTTCACACATTCATTTCTCTCCCAAATTTTGTGCAGACCAATTATACCCTCTATTATATGACAATATATCCAATGTATTTCCAACATACCTTTTTTTTTGTTGTAAAATTCTGGTTTAGGAGTGGCAAGAGGATGCGGATGGCAGCGCTTGGGGGCATATGTGAATCTTGGGGCCTTCTATATTGTTGGAATCCCAGTAGCCACTGTTTTGGGGTTTGTCATCAACTTGAAGGGGCGTGGGCTTTGGATTGGACTGAATGCAGGATCTGTCACGCAGTCTCTTCTGCTCTGTCTCATGACCGGTTTCACTTGCTGGGACACGCAGGTTAAACTACTTCCACCCTTGTACACATCGGTAAATCTAGATTGAGAAAATTCACGCAACGGGACCAACTTTTAAGTGAAATTAAGAGTTTGATACCTAATTTTAAAAATAATTCTGAAAAAATACTCATTTTTCATTAATGTTCCAAAAAGGTACTTTTAGTTAAAATGAGTCTCATTTTAGCACAATTTTGATCCAATTGGTACCCAATTTTTGCTAAAAGATATCATTTTGAAACATAAATGAAAAAGTGGATACTTTAAAGGACAAATTCAAAATTCGGGTACTAAAATGTGAATTTCGATTTAGAGTGGATATCAATTTGAACAATCTCTCAATCTAGATTACAAGTGGTAAATGAATGGAATGATACGAAGAATTTAAAATATAATCATCATCCATCTCGATCAATTTTATGAATAAATAATGCTTTACAACTATAATTTTTTCCATAACTCTAACAAAACCATACGTATAAGGGTGAGGCATGTGAACTCTTTAATTCTTTTATAATTCTTCTCATCACAGACTAGACCAATTCTACCACGCAGGTCGATCTGTATAAGAGGAGGTCTTTAATAAATCCACAACCAGATAAAAATTAATAAAATAAAGATGGAAAGAATCAACATGAGCATAGTCTCTTCAATTTCATTTTTATTTTCACTGGTAAGAGATTGAACTAATATAATATACTGTATACGAGGAAGCCTAAACTCTCCCTTTTTGTCTGAACATGCAGGCATCTATAGCTCGTGGTAGAATATTTGATGGAGTTAGTCCTGGGCACGGTGAATTTATAGCAAAATCCCTCGATATTTGATGGAGTTAGGCCCAGTTCAACTTATTTCAGTTTTAAAAAATTAGCTCAAATTTTTCACCTCTTTTCAACTATTCTTACCTCATCTCAATTCCTCTCAACTCTAATCAACTCAACTCGGTTCCTCTCAACTCTTTTCAACTCTGCTTTTTTCAACTCCAATCAATTCAACTCAACTCTAATAATTTGAGATCGTCTACTTTCGACTCCGTTCAAATCTTTTTTAAATTTAGAAAGTTTTTTCATTTATTATGAATATGAAACTTATAGTAAATGTTGTACATATTTGAATGTATGAATTATTATAATTATTTTTTATTATGAAAAACTTACATAGTATCATAGACGTTTAATTTAACATACAATTAACATAATATATTATTAATTTTTAACAAATTGTTAAATACCATAGAATTTAAAATCTTAATTTTAAAATCATTTAACTAATTTTCACTTGGGTGTTAAAATATTAATTATGAATTTCACTAAGATTGAATACCTACAATGTAAATATTGAGAAAAAAACAGATAATTATCACTTTCAGATAAATTCTATCTAAATTATTAATCATTGTTTTAAATTATGAAAGTATACATTACCAAATTTCACTTCGGTTCATTAATTGTAAATTTCCTCAAAATGACTTAACTCCGGGGCTATTACTCAATATGTAGTTTAAATCAGTTCAACACATATAAATAACATGAAATATATAGCTCAAATGAACATTAATATTCGCAAAATTACATATGGTAGTTCAAAGTAACGTTGAAAAAT
Source organism: Rubia tinctorum (assembly GCA_032355605.1). Classification (NCBI taxonomy): domain Eukaryota; kingdom Viridiplantae; phylum Streptophyta; class Magnoliopsida; order Gentianales; family Rubiaceae; genus Rubia; species Rubia tinctorum. The sequence goes on along the minus strand of JAULKM010000003.1, from coordinate 3,289,561 downwards.
AATTGAAAACAATTTCATCAAGATCTAATAATGTTTCTTCTTCGGCACCCTGTGTTTCATCATTGCCTCCTATAGAGTTCCAAATTTGATATAAAAAAATGTTTACAATGTATAAAAACTATTTACAATTATGTGAAATGTTTGAAATTTTACAAAAAAAAATTAATTTCACTTCAAACTGGATAACGTTAGGGTTCGAATTCTATAATTGCATCATAAAATTTATATTATGGATTAAATTTTTATATAAAATATACATTTTTATTATTTATTATTTATTATTAATTTAATTAATATATAATATTATTAAATAACTACACTGATTGTATTTAACATTTGTACTATTAATATATTGATAAATTCTATCTAAATTATTAATTAGTGTTCTAAATTATGGAAGAATATTATAGGTCGATAAAAATTCGCATGCATTATTATTATTTATTTCATCATTTATATCATAATTAATAGTTATTAATTATTAATATGTAATATAATTTAACCGTTATCTTCTTTTAATTATTTTTTGTTCAGTAACATTTTATTCAATTCAGTTCAGTTTAGTTTGATTCAGTTCAGTTAAGTTTGATTCAATTCAGTTCAATTTGATTAAGTTTGGTTCAGTTTAATTCAGTCATATTCTATTGGACAAAGTCCACTTCAGTTTGATTCAGTTCAGTTTAGTGTGATTCATTTCACTTTAGTTTTATTCAATTGGATTTATTTTGATGCAGTTCAGTTCATTTTCGTTCAATTTAATTCAATTTGATTCAGTTAAATTTAGTTTGATTTGGTTCGGTTATATTTTTCATTTCAGTTTAGTTTGATTCAGTCAATTTGATTCGTTTCAATTGAGTTTGACTCAGTTAAGTTCAATTCAGCTTTTCTCAGCTCTTCTCAGCTCTCTCAACTATTCTCAGCTCTTCCCAGCTCCAATCAACTCAACTCAGCTCTTCTCAACTCCAATAAATTCAGCTCAACTAAACTCAACTCCAATTCAGCTGAACTGGACAGGGCGTATTATTATCAACATCCAGTATATTCGTTCATGTGAGAACTTTGCGGATCCGCTCACAAAGGCTCTCCCCACTTCAGTGTTAACAAAACATGTTCATGACACCGGGATGCAAAAACTACGAAATTTATGAAGAAATCACCCATGTCAACATGAGGGGAGCTATACTTGGTTGTACTCTTTTCCCCTTACTATGGTTTTTATCCCACTGAATTTTTCCTAGTAAGGTTTTTAATGTGGCCGTATGAACACGTAATTATTGTAATTAGCATTCCAAGGGGAGTGTTATGAATAATGAAATGTTCATTAGCAATAAGCTAGATTTGTGATAATTGACTATTTCACTATGTATTTACCCTAGGTGAACACTATATGTTTACCCCCAAAATATTTCTATAAATACCCCCTTCAAAGGATGAAGAAAATACACCTCTCATTCTCACATTTTCACTTCACTTCATCTCATCCTTATCTTCTTCTCCATTCTCTCCATCTAATTTTCAATATCAATCTCTCATATCATTAACATATCTTCCATTATAAAGTTTCTTACTACCTTCTTAATTATTGGTACAAAGTTAGTAATTTCTACAACACAAAGAATTTTTTTTCAAGAGTTTTACACTATGAGATGTCTCCTGTTACGCAGTCTAAATTTTAGGCAGAGACCGTTATACAATTTTAACTCTTTCTTCTCCAAGAATCTATCTCAATCTTTTTTTTAGGATCTTTCCTCAATTTTTCTTAGGGATCTTTCCCCAATTTTTTCTAGGGATCTTTCCCCAATTTTCTCCCTCCTGCTAGGATCTGTAACTTTTTTAAAATCAAATAAATAACAATAAAAATTATAGAAACAGTCTCTTGTTAGGCTGCCTTAACTTTAGGCCGTGACTTTTATGCAATTCTAACTCTATTCTAATTCTGGGGACCTATATCCAATATTTTTCCAGGGACATATTTCCAGTATTTTTCCAGGGACCTTTCTCCAATTTTTTCCATCATTTTTCCTCCAGCTGCAATTTGAAAAAAAATCAATTTTTTAAAAAAATTACAAAAATTCGTTGAACTGAAATTCCATAAACATCTATTACAACTAACAAAACCTCAACTAAAAATCATAAAATATCAACAATAGAATAAAAAAATATTTATAAAAATCTGTCAAAGTGACTTGAAATTAAAATAAGTTCATAATTAATAATTTAATTTATTCTGCAACTTGAATTAAGTTACCAGTTTGACTTATATAACCCACGGAAGTTGACTTTCTACCACTAGTAGAAAGAGCTCCATTAAATGAGGCGTTAGAAGGCAATTCCGATAATTGAGGTCCGGAAGGGGTTCCAAGTTCGGAAGTCCCTCCCAGGTCCTTTTAAAGGTGGTTCAAACTAATTAAAGGCGGTTCCGTCTTTAATGGTGATCGATTAAAGGCGGTTCCACCTTTAGAACCACCTTTAATTAAAGGCCATAAGCACTTCCGAGTTCAGAAGTGCTATCCCAAGTCACCTTTATATTATAAAGGCGCTTCCTAAGGCAGAACCGCCTCTACTAGGCTTAGTTTTGGCCAAGAACTCATACCTAGCTTTATCCCTTCACTCATTTACCCAAAAGGCCGGATCCCTTTCTTCACTCTCCGTCGCCCAGATTCATTTCTTCACTCTTTGTCTTTACTTCTCCTCCACCCCACCGTCACTTCTCACCCCCACCGCTGCCTCACCCCTCTGTCGCCTACCTCCCTCCGCCACTCCAGCTCTGCCTCCACTGCTGCCTTTGCTGCTGCCTCCCACCTCCACCGCTCGCTCCATCCACTTCCGCTTCAGCCTCGTCTCCGCCGCTTGCTCCAGCCTCGCACCTCCGTCGCTTCAGCCCTACCGCCGATTTCGTAAGATCATGGTTTGTACATTGCGTTTGATTAGGGTTTGGTATTGTTTGTATATTGAGTATATTGCCCGCTGTTGCTGGATTTTGATTGATTAATTCACCGTTATTGCTCCAGATCTGTCTTGCATCGCTGCCGGAAACTTTAGGTTTTTCGGCAGCTATTTTTTTGGAAGGTTAGAAATAGGTTCCGAGTTCAGAATCTATTTCGAACTCTATTAAAGGTGGAACCATAGAAGGCAGTTCTAAAGTGTCTTCTCTGGTTCGATATAACCGTTTTAATGGCCCTTCCTCCACTATTGTACCATCAATAATTTATTGTTTATTTTCCTAAAATCAAAGCATGCACACATTCCTATACAAAGTTTTATCTTAAACCGGCTAACTATTAGATGAGATCATTTTATAATGGATGTTAGTTTTAATTTTTTTGTAACGAGGTTCCTTAAATTTTTTTAAAACTTATCACAATGTGTAAATAATTATAATTTGACCTTAGAAATTATTCAAATGAAAATTTTCATAATTGGTCTAACATGAGACTTTCTTGTATTCCTTTTTTTAAAATTAAACCGTCGTAGACGGGGTTTGAAGGGTGTCCTTCCCTTTTTATTAAGCTCAAAAGTTGCCAGTAATTTGGCTG
>JAULKM010000003.1:3248957-3278189 GCA_032355605.1 Rubia tinctorum | reverse complement strand
TTCCCGACAATAAATGACTGAACAAAGTTCTCATATGAAAGCGGTAGAGATACTAACAATATCAAAGCAGCATCCTCGTCATCAATTTTCACATCTATATTTCACAATTCTAATAACAAAGTATTCAATTGATCTAGATGATCTCTGAGTTGCGTACCTTCCTGCTCTGATACCAGTTTGTTGTGCGGAATACCCGAGAAAGAACAAGCAAAGAAAATAAAGCAAAAAATAGAACACCAAGAATTTACATGGTTCACCAATTGGCTACATCCACGACCGACCAAAATTGGATTCCACTAGAGAGAAAAGGCCAGGATTACTCTTTACCAATCCTATCTCTTAGTGTTACAATAAAAGGACGAGGCACTATATATAGCCCTCTCCACCTTAAACCCTAACGACTTTGGGCCCGAAAATATTTTGGCCCAAACCGGAACAGAAGACAGAATATCAATAACAGCCCAAACAGAGGACATGTTATACCGTCTGGCCAAGGCCATCTCCCCCCTCCTGATCCCCAGGCCAGGGTGCACTCCGCCCCCCTGAATCCCCCGACTCGCTGACCGGGCAGCGAGATCCCCGTACCAACCTGTTGAAGCGGCTAATACGTAATCAAGGCATACCAACAGAAAAAATGAAGTGGAGCAACCCCTTTAGCCGCGTCGACTCCACCGTAGTTTATAACGAGTAAATCTCTGACCACCATCATGTTTATATGAATTCCACCTAGTGGGCCACCATGACTGAGTTAAGTATTTGGGGAAAACTGGAAAATGTAAAGTTGATGACACCCAAATGCTGGTTTATTACATAGATTGATCGTGATTTGGAGGTCTTGTTTAAGGAGAAAAGGAATAATAATAGAGCTAGGTTGAATTTAGCTAATGAGGAGAGGAAGAAGAGAGATAATAAATGACAAATTGAGCGTGCTGAGCAGTTCGTGCTCCTTGGGAATGGGGAGGGGGAGATTCAGGAGAAGAAGTTGTTTGAGAAGGCTGAAATTGAGAGAATTATGTTGAGTTTGGGTGAAAAAGTTAGCAATTTGAAGGATAGGCCAGAGAGCTCAAGAGTTGGTGTCTTCACAGACGAGAAGGAGAATGACACAAGTGTAAGGTAGGGTGATTAAAGGCGGTTATATTGGACTAGAGAAGCACTTTCTAGTTGAATTCTTTGGTCCCCCTTGATCCTCCACGATCAAAGGCGGTGCTCGGAACCACTTTAAATTGCTCTCATTAAAGACGGTTATAATCCGTCTTTGACAAGGCTAGGGAACTGCCTTTAAACATGTTCCGAACTCATAACCGGGGAGATCACCTCGGGCGTTCAATGTTCCGGTATCGGAATTGTAATCCATTTCTGGTACCTGGACTAGGCTTGGAGCTAGAAAAGTTCAAACAAAAATCCACTGTTAACACAAAACAAGCAACTATCTATATGGGAACATAAAACAAGCAATTTTTATTCCACACAATACATGTCACGAGTGTTGAGATACTGTGTTATACTACCATGTTAGGTCTTTCAATAGTTACGGATCCAACATTTATTAGATGTCCCTCCAATCTATTTCTTGCCTCGTTGATGTCATCATGTGAATACAGTTTGCATTCCTTTGGAAACATTTGTGGACATTACACTATAAAAAATTAGATTGAGTAGGTCAGTAGTTTATCGATGAATAAAAATTAACTGACATATTTATGAACTTAATGCTTGCCTTATCAATTTCTGGGTAATCCAATCATGTATATTTAACGCACTCAGCTGCATATAAAATTACGTAGTACCAACACTCCCATATTTTTGTTTGTTTCTTGTACTAATTTATTTTTATGGAAATTAGTAAATAATAAGTAACATGAAAAAATCAGGTAGGTTTAATAATAACTAAATTCAAACCTTGACTTAGACTGCGTGTAAAACATTTTGAACATTAGGCTTATTGAATGCACTCCCCAAAATATCTACAAATGCTTGTGAAGGTTGAAAGTGCAGCGGATCTATCCAATATACACACATTTGTCATCTGGGGCAATCAATATCAAAGACCAATGAACCCTATATCGAAACATGTTTATTAATCAAATATTGTGTGAATGTTAGTATGCATGGTCATCTTTAATATTTCTAAAATTGAAAACATCACCTCTCAATGTAAGGTGAAATGAAGAAGTTTTTATCCTTCCGGCCTCTACTTTTGCATATGTATTCCTTCCAGCCTATGAAGAAGTTTTTATTCGCTCTTGCTCTGAATACCCAATTCCTTAAGTCAACAACGAACACAAATAGCCTAACCATCCCTTTTCCTTTTGATTAGCAAAGTAATACATTTACCTTTTCCATAAAATTTTAAAGATTAGGTTTGAGTATTTATGAAAAAATTAATAATAAATGAATCTTGCACATACAATATAAAGAGGGACATTATTGTTTGGTTAACTTGGACATACCTACATAATTCTTCGAAATCATTCCATAACGCGATAATGTCCCGATTTCTACCAAAAACACACTCATTTCCCAAAAAAGTGTATGCTGAGTTATGTTCGTGTGACAAGATTCAGTCGGACAATACGCGAACAAAGGCGGTGACCCCCTTTCCACTTGTGCTCTTGTCTTTGGAGGTTTGGCATTTTTACCCGCCAGTAGAATTGTTTTTGTGGGTGTTGGTCGCATGGCTTTGAAATAACCTTCCTTGTTCAGATCAACGTAAACAAGATGTTGAGACCAAAAAAACATTCCTTGGGCGGGTCCTATGTTCTTGTAATCTCCATCTGGAATGGGAAAACTTGTAGTGTGCACTAATGGTTTCTCCACAGTAACCCTTGTGATTCCTTTTCGATTGGTATGGAGTGATGATGTTGCATCGATTTGTAATAAATACCATCAGCCACATGTAGCGGTGTAGCATTTTCACCAACCTCTATGAAAATTTTGCACAATTGAGCATCCTACATAAAATAAATAATGCCTGCTTAATAACATTCTAACAATGAAACCAATTTTTTTATTAAAAAAAGTAGCGCCTTTTCTTAGTGGATAAGATGGACTTGTCTAGGGTTTCTGAAATTGTTACCCTAGGTACTCCATTAATTTTCACTTCAATGTCCCCCGAAGAGTGATGAGATCCTCTTGAAGGGGCTCCTAGTCGGTAGTTTGATCATCCGGTTTTCGGATAGAGGAAGACTGGTGTGCTTGACTAACTTATGAATCAAAACTTCTTGTTGCTCTAATCTCTTGTCCCGTATAAGGTTCTCATTTTGAAAAACGTCAATCCTTGTTGCCTTAACCCCATCGTAAGAACGCACAATCCCAAAAGCATTTCTTTGTGTCAAGAATGCTCCCACCCCTCTTGCGCGTCCGCGGTGTTCGGATTTACCCGTAGCCTCGCACAAGATGTCGTGCTTACCGGATGGATTGAATTGATCCTCTACTTGATCTTGCTTTAATTTTGCCCACGTAATTGGAAAAATTTGAAATTGACAAGAAAGGTTAAATTGTAACAAGTAAATGGAGTTAGTAACATTCATATCACTTTCTCCGCAAGTTAAATCACTGGATCTTTCACATACCGACCTTCCTTGTTTTGTTGAGCCTTGAGGAATTCAACACATCTTTCAATTATATTCACATCAATTGGAACAACTGAATGCCTTTGTCTCTTCCTCGGATATTACCCCCATCCATTACATCTCATTCATAATGTTCCTTTACCAACTCGAGCGCCGCCAATGCATAGCCCCCGCGGCTCTTCCTATGTGGAGTTATGTTGAACGAAAATGCATTTTTTTTCTCATCTCTTGTCCCCTACGTGAAATTTTGATTGTCATGTGAAAAAAAAACTAAACTAAAAAATATTTATTAAGTTGTATATGCCCTACGTTTTTTCATTCTCTAAGGAATTTTTTCTATGAGTCTCCCAACTTTTTGGTTGAATGTGTTTGTAAGTTAGCCACGGCCGGTCGTCTTTTTTATTCGAGAGAATGCAATCTCTTGATAGAGTGTACTTGTGTTCTCATCACATTTTGGATAACACATTCATGACCCACTTTTTCAAGTCGTCCATGTCCGGGGCATCAAGCCCTCTGTCCCAACAAAAATGACACATTTACTTTTTTTTCATAACAAACTTTGTAAACTTTAACCCTAAATATAAATTAATATATAATTAAAATATCATGTGAGATATTGTTAGATTCATCTTAATATCTATTTTCTAAATATAAAAAAATCAAAATTGTTATATGTAGTTAGAGATATTGACGGTCAAACATGATCATTGAATACCGTGAAAAAGTAAATGCGTCAATTTTGTTGGGACAAAGAAATTATATAATATTTGGAAATTAAAATTAGGAAAATATTTCTTACATATAGTAACGTGAAATTTTAAATTATACCAAAATAACTCTAATTTATACGTACTCATTTATGTAATTATAAATTTTAGAGAAAAATAAAGATTAAATTGGATACCCCAATTACTCAAATGGAAAATGATATAAAATTTTGTAAAAATGATTAATTTTAGACTTTGTTTATATTCATGTCATACTGAATGTGTAATTGTAACGGTACCATTGGAGATAGACTTTAAATGACACCGCCAATTTATTTTTTTTTATTACTGAAATTCTAATAAAAATATGACATGCGCCACCTAAAATTAAGGAAGACCCCAAACCATTGGAGATGTTCTTTAATTACTATATTAAAAGGATTGACTTTAATTAATCAACGATCGTCTCTTACTTGAATTTTTATGTATAAACACTAATTAAATAATTTGATATTAAATTAAAATATAATCGACAAATTTTACTTGAATTTCTATACATAAACACTAATAAAAATGTTTGAGTTTAACTAATTAACAGTCAATCCTTAGAGCATCCTCATTGCTAAGGGGGGTGTGAGTAAACTAGGAAGCATTTATCAATATTTTAATAAGCGTCGATATTTTTTCGACGCATGGGTGTGGAGGCAAAAAAGTGGAAGACCATAATAGATATTGAAACGGGATTAATGCCATATCATATGTCGACATGTGGTTTGGACACAAAGGGTATGGTATAAAACTCTTTGTATATAGCTATTCCATGTGTGGGGTTTTGCTGCACATAGTTTTATTTATAAGACACAAAGATCTACTCTTTTTGACTATTTCTTCAATGGTCTGGGGTGCCTAATTTTTACCCCCACCACAGTGAGTTTTAATTTTTAATTTTTTGAAAAAAAGAGTCTTAATAAGGAAAATTTTTGAAATTTTGCACTTCAATGCAAGAAAGACAGTTAACATCACTTTAGTATGAAAAAACTTACTTTCTACAAAGATTATTTAATAATAATTTTATATATTTTATTTCATTCATGTTAAATAAAATAAAATTTTAATAATTAGAAACTCTAATTTCACTTACAATTTAACTATCACTTTTTATAAATAAATAACATTAAATATTAAATATATGTTGAACTAAAATTAAGAAATAATAATTCACACTAATTAAATTTAATATAAATTAAATTTTAACTTTAGGTTTCTAGAATATTGTCAATTTTTTAGATTATAATTTTAAAATATATATTTTAAATCTATATCTATTACACTATTAAAGGGGGAATGGCAATTCTCCAGTGTTTTTTCATTTTCGTCGACCAAAACGCACCGTTTTGGGCGTCTTGGTTCCTTTCCTTAGTCAAACATCAGAGCTCCAATTTCATTAAAATTTCTTCTTCCACTGTAGTTCTTTACACGCTTCCATTGTCTTCCTTTTGACGTATCCTTCCACCTCATTCGTTTTTCTTCTATTCGTTTCCAGAGAATTCCACAAATTTCATTTTTCCAATTTTCAATACCAAACAATCAAGCTACGATCCTAAAATTTCAACTCTTTTTCAAAATACCGACTCTTCTTCATCATCTCTGGTATGAAGTCGAGCTCTGATTGATTTGATCTCTTCTTCTCGTGAACTTCTGCCTCCATTTTTATTGATTTTATATTATGTTTGGATCTTTTTTCTGTTTTAAATCTAGCCCACTAGGTGTTTGATAATTTGGCTCACTAATTTACTGGATGTTTCCCCTTCTTATTCATAGGGTGGTGGTGCTGCGATTGAGTAATAACAACTATATGAATTGGGCACATTCTTTCTGATGGAGTTTTGTATGATGGTGATGGATTTTTCCTGGAAATAGCTTCTCTTCAGTTTGTGTGCATGCTAATTTCATGTTTTCTTAGTTTGTTGAAAGGATGTTTTTTGAGTTAAGTGCTAAAATAACCCTATATTTTGGTCAAAAGTTACAATATAACCCTGTAAAATCTGAAAGTACAATTCTAACCCTATTATTTGATCGAAAGTGCAAATCTAACCTTAAGAACTTAAATTTGGCCGAAATTATATAAATTGACTATTATACCCCTATTTTAAAAAACTAAAAATTCAAAATAATAGAAAAGACACGTTTATCCTAAAAACTCCTCTCTTCTTCTTCTCTCACAATAGAATCCCACATCTAAGGGTGTTCATGGGTCGGAGTGGGTCGGGACGGGTTGGTTATCCCGGCCCAAATTGACCCAAAATATTTGGACAAATGAGTCGGGTCGGATCAAAATTCTCACATTTTAGAGTCGGGTCGGGTCAAACTGGGTCATGGGTTGACCCAAATCCTATAAAAAATTATAATTTATTTAAATAAAATATATTATTTTGAAATGTAATAATATTTAAATAATAAATAAAATTATGGTTTATTTTAATATAATTTAAGATAAGAATATTATATTATATTTAATTATATATTATTCACTTAATAGAGTCTGACTCCTTGGTTGCTGTTAGTATGATAAATTATCCAAGTTTGGCTGATTGGAAACTTTACAATTTATCTTTTGAAATCAATCTATTGCTGCAACATGTTAATCTTATTTATATTCAAAGGCAAGGTAATCGGGTGGCGGATTCGATTGCTAGAACATCTAGGAAGCTTGGTATTGGAAATGTTTTCAACTTCTCCAATTTGAATTACAAAACAAGAGGCATGATTATGCTAGATAAAATAGGACTGCCTGATATAAGATTAAGTTAATTTCGGTCCGGATGCTACTCAGTACTTTTATCTTTTATACATGATACTTTTTGGCAGCGACAAGTGTGGAAGATGGATGATTAAAAATACATAGCGGAAACTCATAATGGTGGGAGATCATCGGCTCTATGGAAGCAAACACATCAACAAATCTCCCTCAAACTTTTCTCTTTTGGCACAGAGACTCACCAAATATTTTGACTGTGATCTCCTACATAGCATTGTAAATGGGATTATGAATATAAACTAATGTTTATGTTCATAATCCGGAATTAGTTTGCTACATACACTACATACTAGCAAGCTTTCTTCTCAATAGTTTGGCCTGTCAATTGTCCACACGGGGGTGGAGGCAATTGAGCGGGAACACTATGGAAAGGAAAAGCTTCAAATCATGTATATCTTTTTATTCATAACAGGTTTAGGGTGCCTATAAATCCCCTACATCTCTGGGAGATGGTTATCATTAAAAAATATATTATTCACTTAATAAAGAAAAATACAACTGTTTTCATTTTACATATTTATAATACTTTTAGTATTTAATTTAAAAATATAATTTTCCTAAAATTTATTTATAAAATTATGAATATATATATTTCATATATTTATAAATATATTATTTATGATTAATAGTAGCTTTGAAAAATTATTTTTAGTTTTATAAAAAAATTAAGAATGTTAAACTTGTTTATAAATTAAATTAATGGTGGGTATATTGTATTAAACTAATTCTTTTTTGTGATTTTTTAAAGAAAATGGGATAAATTTGCAAATGGGTCAAAACGAGTTGATTTTGGTCAAAATATGACCCGACCCATTTTGACCTAACCTACATCGACCCAAATGGGACATTGACCCGACCCAACCCATATGAGTCGGGTTAAAACGGGTTAGGTCGGATCGGGCAATTTGAACACTCTATCCACATCCCTTTGCAATTTCTGGTGAAATCTTAAAACCTGACTCTCTCAATTTCCATGTTCGATCTTTTCCCTATTTGGTGATTTCCAATGGCGAGTGAAGCAGAGTTTCTGAACCCGCATGCGGCAGTGCTGTTTCGCACCTATTCAGTGAGGTAATGTCGGCGTTCACACTGGAGTTTCTAATGACATTCTAGATCTGCCAGTGTTTGCACCGACGTTCCAGATCTGTCGGCGTTCACACCAGAGTTTGATGGCTCTTGGTCTCGGTAGCGACGCCTAACTTCAGCACGACGCCTAACTTCAGCACGACGCCAAGGGCTACGGTGCGGGTAAAGCACGAGAATAGTACTAAAGGGGCAAACACCAGCGCCATTGACTGAGAACAATATAGCAAACGGACGAAAGATGATTTGAACTCAATTTGAATTGCTCTACCGCCGGCGGTGGTGACGAAAATGCCAAGAAAATTAATTGCCACCGTGACCTTGTGGTTAGGGTATCAACCGAGCTTGGTTCATCCCTAATGCACCGCCGAGAAAATTTCACCCCATGGTGACACGTCAGCGCGTCGAAGTACATTGCCACTGAGCTTGGTTCATCATCTCCGACGGGATGAGTTCGACAATGCGGTCGGCGATGGGGGTGGCACGGTATTGAGACTGAGGGTTGTTGGGTTGTTGCTGGTTGAGGTTGGGTGTAAATTATGAATGTGTGTGTTTTCTTAATGACACAAGGGTACAATATATATACATAGTCAGAGACAGAATCACAAAAGGAAAAGGATTTTATCTATGGTACAACTATATCACAAATATAACAAAATATCTCTACACTCCTCCTCAAGTTGGAGAATGGGGATCCCTAATGCCCAACTTTCCCAGTAAACTCTGAAATGACTATTTTCCAAGCGCCTTAGTAAACAAATCAGTTGCCCGACTGGAAGTACCATTATGATAAGTAACAACTTCACTATACTGGATCAAGTCACGAAAAAAATGACAGTCAATATCAATGTGCTTAGCCCTCTCATGAAACACTGGATTGCCTGCAATATAAAAGGCTACCTGACTATCACAATATAAACGCATCGGAATAGGATGAGCGATACCCAAAGCGCGTAGAAAGGCCTTTAAGTCATAAAAACTCACAACAAGCAACAGCCATGGTTCTGTATTTCGCTTCTTCCAAAGAATGAGAAACAGTCGGTTGTTTCTTCATTTTCCAAGAAATTGGAGATTCTCCAATCATCACAAAATAACCAGTCAAATATCGACGAGTGATCGGACAAGCTGGCCAATCTGAATCATAGAATGCAGTAAGCTAAAGAGAACTCTTAGCTGACAAAAAGAAACCATGTCCAGGATGACTCTTCAAATAATGCAGAACACGCAGTGATGCGTGCCAATGGGCCAAACGAGGTTTTTCCATAAACTGAGCCAAGGTATGAATAAAATAACTAAGCTCTGGACGAGTGATGGTGAGATAAATGAGCTTCCCAACCAGTTTGCAATACTGCGCAGAATCCTGAAACAAAGGATCATCATCTCGCGCCAAATTGTGTTATTGTTCCATGGGAAAATTTGTGGGTTTAGCTGCCAATAACCCGGTATCAGAAAAATATCTGAGGTATATTTCCATTGACACAGAAACATCCTATCAGGCCGACGAGCGATCTCAATGCCTAAGAAATACTTCAGGGCACCAAGATCCTTCATATGAAAATAAGAGCACAAATATTTCTTGAACTTGGTCATCATCTCCGGAGAAGAATCAGCAACAATAAGATCATCAACATAAACCAAAACATGGAGAGAAACACCATCCTTCAAGTAAGAAAACAAGGAGTAACCCGCCTTACTCTGGACAAACCCAAAGAGGCGAAGAGCAGCAGCAAGTTTGGCAAACCAATTTTACGGAGCCTATCGTAGACCATAAAGGGATTTGAAAATCTTACAAACCAATCCGGGCACCGGAAGTGTATAGCTCGGAGTCGGACGCATGTACACCTCCTCCTCAAGATCACCATGTAGAAATGCATTGTGAACATCCATCAGCTGGAGACTCCAACCACGAATAGCAGCAACCGCCAAGAAAAGATGAACATAACTCATCTTGGCGACAGGAGCAAATGTCTCAGTAAAATAAGTCCCCTCAATCTGTTGGTTACCAAGAACAACCAGGCGAGCTTTATGTCGCTCAATAGAACCATCAAACTTAAACTTAGTCTGATAAACCCACTTACAGCCAATCGCTTTCTTGTCAGGAGGAAGAGGAGCAAGAACCTAAGTATTATTCCGCTTGAGTGCATAAATCTCGTCGGACATAGCCGCATACCAATGTTCATGATGATAAGCATCAGTGAAATTAACCGGATCAGCAGCATCTGTAATTGCAGCTAAAAATCTAGAATGCGAAACCGAAATATTATTACAAGAGACATAATCAGCAATAGGATAACGAGTACTTGAAGACATTGAAGAGGATGATGCCAGTGCACCAGAGGGGGGTTTAATGGAGCGAGTAGCAGTACATATGTAATCTTTCAATTTAACCAGAGGATGACAAAGACGAGTGCTGGGAAGACGAACTGGCCGACTAGAGATCGTCGGCTCAAAATGCGGTAGTCGTAAGTCGGATGGAGCGAACGGTGGAGAGGAAGACGCCAAGGCAAGGAGCCTGACTAGTGGCTTTCATTGATAGCCAATGCCGGTAATGTCTTGCAGGTATCGGCATAAGACGGCAGAGGCTCGGGATGAGCCGGTCGTGATCAGTCCACGATTGGCCAAGTCAGCAAATGAGCTATCTGCGGAGAGTCGTGAATTGGAGGCTCCACCGGGTCAAACGGCGCAGGATTCGAGTTATCAAAAATGGCTGGCGACTGAGATAGCAGTGGATCAGCAGATGGCATCGTCGCAGAAACTGGTGCAAAAGGGAAAACAATCCTCATAAAATATCACATCCCGACTGTCAAACATAGTTCGAGACTCCAAGTTATAAAGACACCAAGATTTCTTGCCTATAGGATAACCAAGAAAAATGCACTTCCGACTTCTAGATGCAAACTTATCACGCGGTCGTGGGAGCTGAGAGGCAAAGTACAGACAATCAAACACACAAAGATGGTTGTAATCTGGTGCACGACCGTACAGGAGCTCATGAGGTGAACGGACATCTAAAATAGGTGTTGGTGTGCGATTGATGAGATAAGCCACGGTAAGAATGCATTCGCCCAAAAATTCAATAGGCAAATGAGCTTGAAAACAAAGAGCACGAGCAACATTTAGAATATACCTATGCTTCCGTTCCATTCACCCATTTTGTTGTGGTTTGTAGATAGTGGAAGTCTAAAAAAGAACTCCTTTCTCCAGAAAAAATGATCTAAGAGGCAAGAATTCAGTTTCGTTGTCTACCTGAACCCGCTGAATGGGATGACGAACTGTGTCTGAATAAGTGCAAAAAACTCCTTCATCTTCAATGGGACTTGAGACTTAGAAACTAATAAATAAACTCAAATATCGTGGGAATAATCATCAATTATAGTTTAAAATAAAAAATGCTCCACTAGAAGAAGGCGAACCATAAGGTCCCCAAACATCACAATGTATAAGTTCAAACAAACAACTAGTCTTAGTAGTACTAATATGGAAACTCTTTCAAGACTGTTTTGCTCGATGACAGACTGAGCAGGGAACCATTTTATTAAAATCACTAGTGGGCAAAGAAATAACTAGGATAGAAGATAACATCAATGAGTACGGATGCCCAAAATGTCGATGCCACAAAGCAGACGAAGACACTGATGCACCAAAGATAAGGACGATTGTGTAGACGAAAAATATCCTAATCTCTGCAACCAATAAAACCCTCCTCGTTATTCACCCGTGCCAATCATTGTCCTTGTGATGATATCCTGTAATACACATAATTCTTCGGTAAGCAAAACTAGACATTTTAAAGTAGCAGTTAACTTGGCAAATGACAGCAAATTGCATCGCAATGCCAGAATAAAGAGAACATGAGTCTCAACAATATCTCTAAAAAAAATCTTGCCATGTTCAACAGCCGCATAAATGGAACTATTATGTAGAATAACATCCATATTTTCCGCATGCTCAACATCATAAAGAAGATCTTTGTCGCCGGTCATATGATACGAAGCACCGGTATCAAGAATTTAAGGTAGAATAGTCTTACCTGACATATTGTCAGAAGGATTAAACTTAGAGAACATGTTCAAAATCGTACTCCATTTCTACTTGGACAAAGCCGGGCCAAAGGCATCTCAATCAAAATCGTTGACCATGGCAGTGGCGGTGCCCGCTAAGAGAGGAGTGGTAGCGGTCGCGGGCTGGGCTTCTTCAGTGAATGACGCACCAAGGGCGGTGCGGGTCTTGGGATTGGCAGCTTGGGGCTAAATGCAGGGGGCGATTATCGGTGAACCACTTCGGATAGCCAATGATACAGAAATAGGTAGTAACATCATAACCCTTACGATCACAATGAGTGCATAGAAGACTCTGATGATCAACAACGGCAGCTGGGGAACCTCGTGGGGTGGCGGAGGTCAATTTCAGAGTAGAGGTATTCGCCTGGTGATGGGCAGAGATGACCGTCTTTTGGCGCTTTTCCTGAGCAACAAGTGAGAAAACCTTGTCGAGAGTAGGCGTGCAAGAATAAAAGAGCAAAGAGTGGCATAAATATCATCCAAACCAATCAGGAACTGATTAACCATCTCCCTTTCACGTTCAACTTGAACAATAGCTGCATCCGGACAACCAACACAAGTACGAGGATGCATGTAAGAAAGAAAATTGTTCCAAAGCTTCTTGGAATGACCAAAGTAGGCATTAACAGCCTGCCCATTCTGACGACAGTTGTAAATGTCTACACGAATCTGACACATACATGGGTCATTCCCAACTGAGAAATTCTGATGGAGATCATCCCACATCTCCTTAACCGAATCATTATAAGTAATAGCAGACTGAACAGATGGATCGAGTGTCTAAATTATCCAACCAATAAGCATAGAATTTAAAATACTCCAATCATCAGCAAAAGGTTTACTAGGTAAAGGCTTGGTGATTGACCCATCAAGAAAACCAATCTTACGTTTACAATTAAAAGCATTGTGAATAGAAGTACTCCAATCATTGTAATTATCACCCTTCAAAATCACAGAAATAATAAGCAAACCTGTGTGATTTGAGGGATGAACAAAGTATGGGTGAGACGGTGGCAGGACAACAGAATTTCAGGCGAGACGGCGGAAATCAGAGGAGGCCAAACTCTCGACACCAAGGAGCAGTTGGCGTAGCGCACGGCGAAGGGCGGTGGTGTCATCGACGTGCGATGGAGTATCGACAGCGGCGTGCGACAGACCGGTATGACAGACTGGTGGTAACAACGGTGGCGGAGGTGGTTGCGATGGGCTGCTCAGTCTCGGTGTCGAGGGCCTCGATCAAAACTGGATCCGGTGACTCCATTGGACAGTGCGTGTGCTCTGGACGCAGCGGAGCGTGAAGTGCACGGAGGATGGCAGCGGCGCGTTGCAGCGGTGCATGGTACCGGTAAGTGAGAAACAGAACAAGCGGCGGCATTTTCTGGACGGAACAAGCATAGGCGGCGATGAGACTCACGGCGGCGGTAGACGGTGAAGATAGGGCGGCGGCGGCGGCTATTTTCAATAGGGAAAAATTTTCGGGTTCTCAGAATTTAGGCTCTGATACCATGTAAATTATGAATGTGTGTATTTTATTAATGACACAAAGGTACAATATATATATATACACACACACATTCAGACACAGAATTACAAAAGGGAAAGGATTCTATCTATAGTACAACTATATAACAAAATATCTCTACACTGGCGTGGGTGGTGGTGGAGACGAGGGTTACTTAGGCAGGTGGCGGGTGGTTGTTGGAGTGATGCTTGTGTTAGGGTACAGTTGACGGAGATACATTTGGGAAAGAAGAAATGAAATGGAGGTAGATAAGAGCGCTGAGACGTGTTTGGTGTTTGGAAAATGAGACGGAGACCGGCAATGATAACTGGTTTTGGAGCTGGTTTTTTGAAGTAGAAAGAAGTTCTAGGGTAGTATTGTCATTTGATTTTTTTTCTTTAAAATTAGGTGTATTTTTTAGATTTGGTCAATGTCGGAAAATGCCAGGTCAACGCCGAAATAGTGTGAAAAAGTTATATCGGCATATTTGTTGAAAAACTTAGGGTTAGAATTGCACTTTCTAATTTTACAGGTTAGATTAGCACTTTTAAAAAATAATAGGTTTAGTTTTGTATTCTGCCCTTTTTCATTTTGTGGTGATCGGGGTGTGGTTACCATTATGGAGCTGGGAGTGAGAGGCTTACTAAGAAGAAGAGACTTAATTTCATTGAACTGCTCTGCGTGTGCTATATCCGTGTTTTTTACCCGGGGAATGGGCATTGTTTTTTGGCTGCTCTCTATAAAAACTGAAACTTTATTCATGTTCTTGTTTGATTGCTGTTTTAATTTCCATTCATTTGGGTTGTAAAAAATTTCAGACCTTTTGCTTTTGTGGTACAGTCAAGTATGAGAAGTCGGATAAAGTGGTTGTGAAGCCATCTTGATTTATGATTCTTTTCCCGGAAAGATCATTAAGGTACCTCAATATTTCTAAACCTTGGATTTCACTTGAAAAAAAGTCATCTTTTTCTAAATTGGGCTCGGCCTGTGAGATTTTATCATTTTCTTTAATTACTTGAAAACTGATTGAGCTTGATTGTTCTATGTTTTAGAGAACTGTGTTGATGATCTAATATAGACACAAAGGGTTTATCCATGCATTTACTTTAAAATAGGATGCAGATTTAAAATTTAGTGCTAAATTTATATGCATTTACTTCTCTGCATTTGATTCCATTTCCATATTGTCAATGTTGACACTGTATGTCAAACGTAGCTCATTCTCAAGCTTCCTCATTCAAATTTAGGTTTGATGTTTATGTTTAGGTTGCATGAGAACATATTAATGGGTGTGTTCAGATCAAGAATGGATTGAAAATTTATCTTGAGAGACTATTGTTTGAAAGATCTGTTCCGTACTATGGCATCTTGAATTGTTTTTCTTCTTGTAAAATTGGTAACGTTTACCTGATGTTTTTGTTGGTGTGTATGTAACCTTATAGTCAAGATTTCAGCCACCAGATGTTGTTTCCATCAAATGTACATCTCTAGAAAATAGTACTGAAATGTTTACGAAGGTACATTAATGGCATGCTGCAACTGATGAAAACTGGTGAAAACAGAGGAAAATAATGAAGAAACTGCATGTACTCATTTTAATTTTGTTGCCTTGGCAAATGGATGCGTGTTTTAATGAGTTGAGAGTCGGAGGTAAAATCTCTACCAATGATTATAAGGAGTTATACGAGTGGATATAGACTCTTTGAAGCTTTAACCTTTTGGTCTAATAGTAACTTAAATTCATCCTGAAAATGTTTAGGTGTGGACTATTTGGAGCTGAAGTTGGAAGGGTATTGTGCCAAGTCTGCAATCGTCGCAATTTATACTGAGTATGCTATTTGTTTGTTATCTTGCTTGTTTAAGTTAGACATCCATAAAGAACGTTTTCCTTTCCAGGGAGAAATATTCATTGTGCTTGTGCCATAATAGTTTGCATCTTCCAACTTTCTTTGCGAAATATACATCATTGATTAATGATTAATGAAGACCATGCTCTAGCATTGCAAATGTTGTTCTTCGAAAAACAGGGTCATCTTATAAGATATTTGAAGTGTGCAATTTATGACATGTCCACCGCAACATCAAAATGTTTGTGTGCATCTGTTAGTCAAAAAATATAGCGATCGTTTAAGGCATTTTGCAAAAGACATGGGTACTTGAATTAGGTTATGTTTATGATTGTGGGCTTCCTGCACTGTGTTTTTGTTTATCTAAAATTTAAGCTCTAAATGATTGCGGGAGTAGTATGACCGTAAATGATTGCTAACATGGGATTTTGCATAAAGACAGGGGTTAAAAAATTTCTGACAGTCATATTGTATGCCTTAAACTACTGCTATTTTTTTACTTACATATGACTGTGGGATTTTACTACTACATGTTGTAGTCATATTTTGCAAATTACCTTAAACTGTATCTATTTTTAAAATTTAACCTCTAAATGACTGCTAACATTATTTTTTATATTATCTTCTAGTTCCTTGGTTAGTGACTCTATCGGATGATGCTTTACTGATGGGTGATGTTTTTCTCATGATGATATTCATTATATCTCGTTTTAACAGATCTATGGTAACTTGCCTAGGTAACATAATGTTAATCTTTATAGAAAGAGATATTCCGGGGAAATGCACTTCTATACCCATAAAATTGTTTTTCATGTAAAATTTACTACTTATGAGGATTTCTTAGCGTTGGTACTAAACTTACTGGATTTTCTGTTTCAATGTGGTTTATTTTCTTTTTTTCTAACTTTTCTGTGACTTTAGATTCTCGAATCACCTGATGAAGAAGACTGATCCATGTCTGTAAAAAGATGGA
Organism: Rubia tinctorum; assembly: GCA_032355605.1. Classification (NCBI taxonomy): domain Eukaryota; kingdom Viridiplantae; phylum Streptophyta; class Magnoliopsida; order Gentianales; family Rubiaceae; genus Rubia; species Rubia tinctorum. Next base: position 3,261,627 of record JAULKM010000003.1, on the reverse strand, counting down.
AACTTGAGATTCTTGAGGGCTATACGATTGTCGTTGTTAATCAGTGCAGTACTTAATATATCTGTGTGGGTCAAATCTGCAAGACAAGGAATCATAGGATGTGAACACTGAAGAGAAGATTGAAACTGCTGGGCAAAAGAAGGAAGAAGGAAGAAGGCAATTCAATGTTTAAGGCTGGTAAATGATTGATACGAGAAGGCTGCGAAATATACTGAATACAATACTCATCTCAATGAGTAAGAGAAAACACAAACAAAGACCTTGGAGATCATTTGCAATATGAGCATACATTAGAATACCCCTAATAGCTTTTGTGTGGGGTAACTTGGTTTCTTTTTTTCTAATTTGTCGAGAAAGAGCAACATTCTTGATTTCTCTTAGTATTCTTGATTTCTCGTTTACCTTCAATAATATGTTTTTATAGTTTGGTTCTATAATTTAAGTTTGGAGAGAGTTCTCATATGCAGTTGCAGGGAAAACACGGTTTAATCATTTGCTTAACAAACATTTGTAAAGGAAAACGTTGTTTTCGTACTTACTGCTCTTTTTCTTTTGCTAAATTTCATTATTCATACAATATTCTTAAGTGGATATTGTTAATTATATATTTTATGCTACAAGCAAAATTTGTATAACCATGATCTTTATTCAAATGGAAGTCTGGATTTGCATGCAACATGCTTGTTGTAAGGAAGAAGAAACTTAAACTGTGCTTTTTTCGTGAAATTCAATCAAAAGTGTACAGCATTCTCGTGTGCGTGGCCAGAGAGTCCGAGTAATATAACTAAAGGGATAAAATTTGTTAATATTGTGAATCTAAATAATACATTAGAATTATGATCGAAATGTTACATTTAAATTTGGAATCATAAAATAATTAAAAGTTAAAATCCTAAAATTGTTAACTTGACAAACTGACGCCTTTAATAAGAGCGTTTGAATACAGAAGGTATAATTGAAACCCTCGCTGCACGTTTCAACCACGTCAGATTGACTCTTTAATTGACACTTAGATTGGAGATCCATTTTAGCTTTTAAACCCATCAATCCTATGTGACTATTAACTTTTCCAATTGTAATGTTTGCATTGGAGATACTCTTACTTGACTTCCTTAATATAAATACTAATAAAAAAATTGACTTCAACTAATCAAAAGTTAACTCTTACTTGACTTCCCATGTATAAACACTAATTAAAATGTTTGATTTTAACTAATCAACAATCAACTCTTACTTCACTTTTCATATACAAACATTAATGAAAATGTTTGACTTTAATTAATTGAAGGTCAAGTTTTACTTGTCTTTTCATATATAAATGCTAATGAAAATGTTTGAATTTAATTAATAATCGGTCAACCCTTTCTTGACAATCTAAATATAAACATTGATAAAAAGGCTTGACTTTAACTTTTCGATGGTCAATCATTACTTGACTTACCATATAACCACTAATGAAATTTGTTGACTTTAACTAATCAAATGTCAACCCTTAATTGATTTTCATATATAAACACTAATAAAAAATTGACTTTAACTAATAAACGGTCAACCCTAACTGGACTTGTTATATATAAATAATAATCAAAAGATTTGACCCTTTAACTCATTAACAGTCAACCCTAGTTAAATTTAAATAATGTAAATACCGATAAAAAGGTACGACTTTATTTAAGTAATGGTTAACCCCTTACTCGAATTACTTGTTAAAAAATTGCCTTTAACCAATCAATGATAACCCCTTAATCGAATTTATATATATTAAACACTAATCAAATGGTTTGATCTTAATTAATCAAAAGGCAATCCTTACTTGAATTTATATACATAAATACTACTGTAATTAAAAGATTTTTGACTTTAATTAATCAAAGGTCAATGATTACCTGACTTTCCATACATAAACATTACTAAAAAAGTTTGACTTTCACTAATAAATAGTCAATCTTTATTTGACTTTCTATATATAAATAATAATTAAAATATTTAACTTTAAGTAATTAAAGGTCAGTGTTTATTTGACTTTCCATATATAAACACTAATGAAAAAATTTGACTATAACTAATCAACGGTCAACTCTTACTTTACTTTCCATATATAATTAATAATGAAAATATTTGACTTTAACTCATTAAACGTCAACTCTTACTTGACTTTCTTATATAAACAGTAAAGAAAATGTTTGACTTTAACTAATTAACGGTCAACCCTTACTTGACTCTCTAAATATAAACTCTAATTAAAAGGTTTGAATTTAACTTATCAAAGTTCAAACCTTACTCGATTTTCATTATATACACCAATAAAAATGTTTGATTTTAACAAATGAACGGTCAGCTCTTACTTGACTTTTCATATGTAAACACTAATGAAAATGTTTGAATTTAACTAATCAAATATCAACCCGTACTTGACTTTTTCATATATAAACACTAATAAAAAATTTTGACTCTAACTAATCAACGATGGACGCATATTAATTTTTAATTTTTTGGTAAGGAAATTTCTATTGATCGATAACGAACACAACATACGAGATTTCAACCATCATTCTAAATCTATTACAATCCTTTCCTTTCTTTGATTTCCACCCTACAACCAAAGTATCTCACTTTTTAACTTTCATCTTCCGTTTCTACTTGGAAAGCTAAAGTATAAGATTTCAATTCCACACCTGTAAACACTCTCCTATTTCCTTTCTAACCAAATATTATATAAACCTGCAACCAAAAGCAGCAGCTTCAGCTTCTTCTTCCTACCGGTCATCACATACAGGGTGTTTATGGGTCGGATCGGGTTAAAGCGGGTCAACTATCCCGGCCAAATTGGCCCAGAACTTTGGGATAAATGGATCGGATCGGATCAGATCGGGTCAAAATTCTCATAGTTTAGAATTGGGTTGGGTCCGGTAGGACTAGGTTATGGGTCGACCCAAATCGACCAAAATCATATAAAAATTGTAATTTTTTTATAATTTATAAAATGTATTATTTTTAAATGTAATAATATTTAAATAATAAATAAAAGTATGATTTATTTTTATATAATTTAAAATAAGAATATTATATTATATTTAATTATATATTATTCACTCAATAAAGAAAAATAAAGTTATTTTCATTTCACTTAGTTAGAATACTTTTAATATTTCATTTATAAAATATAACTTTACTAAAAATTATTTATACAATTATGAATACATATTTCATATATTATTTATAATTAATACTCTCTCTGTCTCAGCTCTATTAGCACTTCTACTTTATTGACACTATTTTCTATCAAAGTTTGACCACATATATGAATATATTTATGAACAATAATATTATCGTATATGATATTATTCAATTCGTTGTAATAAATAGTTTCTAAACATATTTCTTGAACAATGTGATAATGGTGGCAGTGCAAATTTATCTGGGACGGAGGGAGTAGTAGTTTTGCAAAATTATTTTTAGTTTTATAAAAAAAAATTAAGAATGTTCAACTTGTTTATGAATTAAATTAATGGTGGGTATGTTGTATTAAACTAATTCTCGTTTATGATTTTTTTTCGGAAAATGGGTCAAACGGGTCGATTTTGGTCAAAATTCGGCCCGACCCTTTTTGACCCAACCTACTCGACCCAAATGGGACATTGACCTGACCCGACTCATATGGGCCGAGTCAAAATGGTTTGGATTGGCCAATTTGAACACCCTAATTTAAACTACCTAATATGTCATGCCAAATTTTAAAGGGAAAAAAGGAAGTATGAAGTTAGGTGACCGTTTACATGAAAGGCAGATTATCCATAAGTTTCCATGATTTATGGTACCAAATAAACGCAATTATACATGGTTAAAAATGGGGAAGTAGATGGAATTATCAGGAAGCACAAGGCAAGTTTTAAGATCCTATTTTTATACTCTTAGAAAATGGGTGTGGTTGAGATTGGACTAGACAAGTCCCAGATTAGGAATTTAGGAGCAGTACTAGCCACTTCTCGGGTCCCACCTTATCCCAACCGAGCGTGATATACAAACGCGCACTTGCAGCCTCTCCCTTTCCTTTAAAAAATCCTTACGTACGTATTATAGTTTTTTCAAACTCCTGACTTACGTATTATACATTTTAAAATCATAAAAATTCCTCAAACTCCAACTCTGACACCTATGTGGCAAAAGCCAATCTTAGCTCTCACTCATCACGGAGTGCTCAAAAATACTTTCGTGAGGCCGCTCCCCGATAATTTTACCGACTCACGAGATATTAGCTACAAATTCACGCAATACAAAAAGTCACGAATATCATTAAAAATTCCTCCTTCAGGACCAACACCCAAGAAGTTTCTCACTTTTGAATAGAGACTTTGCTCTTCCTTTTCTTTTCTTTTCTTTTCTTTTGAGAAAAAGTGATTAACTCTCTTCGTTTCTCTATTAGGGTCATTATAGATTTATGTATCTGGATTTAGGTCGAGAAAATGAAGGAATAAAATTGAATGTAAAAAGTAGAAAGTATGATGGATGTATAAAATTGAGGGAATCTTGTCAAAAGTAGAAAGTGTGTCAATATAAAAGAAACAACACAAAAATGAATGTGTGTCAATAATAGAGGAATGGGTGAGTATAACCCTATCTAATTCAAATAGATGGCAATATAACTTTCTGATAATTGAAAGTGTCAATATAACCCTAGATAATGAGTGAAAATGCAAAAATACCCTTTCCACCAACTTTTAGCTGGAATTTCGTGAAAAGATACTTTTGTTCCTCTGGAAAAAAATGAAAATAAAATAACATTACTATTATACCCCAACCATAAACACATCTTCATTTTCTCAATTTTCTTCTGTTGGCCACCTTCGTCTCTTCTTCTTCTCGTGAGAGATTTTTTCTTCTTCTTTTAACCGAAGAAGCCCGCAGAAGCCCATCTTATCGTGACGAGGCCCTCTGATTCCCTCCTCCGAACGGCATCAAACAATCTCATCCACGACATCAACACGGCGGTTGACGAAAGGAACACCTTATCTGTCACCGCTTCCGCGACAAGAATGCAATCGTCAGCAAAGAACAGAATTGCCAGTCCATGATGCTACACAGAGTAGATAAACGAAAGGTCGGATCTCAGGAAATATGCTATCATTTTTGCAAAGAACCCGACCGAGCTAATTAGCTTCGATAAGCTAGGTGAATTCGTTCTCTAAGTGGTCTGGGTGAATTATAAAGGCTGGTCATTTTATAGGCTGGGTGAATTTGTTTGCAACTGGGTGGGGTCGATTAGTACTAAAAGGGTTGGGTGACCAACTAACTCCAATAGGCTGGGTTATTTTATAAGTCGGGTGAATTTGTTCGTAACTGGTCGATTAAGGCTAAAGGGGTTGGGTTGAGGGGGCTGGTGATGGCGGAGCTGGGGTGGAGAATGGCATGGGGCTTGGTGGAGGGATCGGGCAGTGGAGCTGATGAGTTTGGGTTTGGGATCAGGTGTTGATGGGTTTGGTGGTGTAGCAGTGGCCCATTGGCGGTGGCAGCGGCAACGGAACGGTGGCGGCTGGGGTGGTAAGGGTTAAAATGTCCAAACACTTTATATTTTTAGGCCAAAGGGCATTTTGGTCATTTTAGATTGAGTTAATTAACGACCGAAAAGACTAAGGCAATGCCGGATTGTCTACCGGAGGATTATATTGGCAACTTCATCAACTAGTTAGGGTAGTTTCAATTGTCTGAGAGTTATATTGACATATACTCAAGTACATAGGGTTATATTGGTATATTAACTTTTCTTTTATTAGAGACCAAAGTCGCCAACGACGAGATATTCAGAAATCCAACCGTATATATTAATATGAATGCTTGAAGACCTTACAATTAGATATGAGATAGTTTCAATTATATAGAGTATAGACATAAAATTTTAACCAGCCTTGTGGCTTAATGAGAGGTGTACTATACAATGAAGTGGTCCTCCTTTATTGTGAAACCGATCAAGAAACTAGACCTAAATCTACCAAGTGGAACATATTCTAGCCAACTTCCCAACTAAAACCAAGCAGAATAGTAAGCAATGGACTTAGCATTTCTCTATTACAAGTTGAATGCTTGCTAAAAAGGTATGTCGACCACACAAAATTTGATCTATTTATAAGAATCACCTTGTACGCATATGAAAGTTTCTAACTTGGACCAAACTAAACAACCGAAATAAACTAGTCTAAAGATAGCTGAACCAATGTAAACTGGTCAGAATAGCTAAAAATGTCCAAAAAAAGTCAGAATATACAAATGGACTCTGTAATTCCAGAAGGAATCATCAATAGTTAGTTTGAAACGACTTTTGACTTGGATCTCTCCAAAATCAACTTTAAGGAGTAGATCAGAAGCCAGCGTAATTCACCGGATAAAAGATCGTTAGAAAATTGAACTTGGCTGAGACTTTCAGGTCTTAAGTTCATAACAAAAATTGACCCATTTTCTAAGGAAGAAAACACCATTTTTCTGCATACTAAACAGAAAACCAGAAAGCGACTAAAATAAAAATAGGAAAAAGATCAGAAGAGTAGATCATAAGCCAACGTAATTCACTGGATAAAAGATCGTCAGAACATTGAACTTGGTTGAGACTTTCAGGTCTTAAGTTCATAACAAAAATTGACCCATTTTCAAGGGAAGAAAACACCATTTTTTTGCATACTAAACAGAAAAAACATAAAGAGACTAAAATAAAAATAGGAAAAAAACACAAAATGGAAAAAAACTAAAGAAAACTCAAAAAAAGAAACTCAAAACAACCTTAGGCATGAAGTCCGACCTTTCCTGATGCTATTTTCCTAGCCATCAGAGCATGTGCCATTCTCCATCAAGTTTGAACATTGGATCTTGCCCTATCCTTGAACACTTTCAGGTGAAATGGACCATGGAGAACATTGTTGACCCTCCTCCACGAAGTCCCTAGTGGATGAAGGGGTGATTATGCCTTCTTCGGCTCCGCCTTTAATTGTACAAGATTAAATGCAGTTCATAAACCACCTTAAATTGGACCTGGATTAGTTTTTCAAATTCAGAACTTGCCTCTGGGGTCCTAAAAAGCTTTCGGAAATCATACTCCCTCCATCCCAGATTAAATTGCACACTTCACTTTATGTCACTATTCACTGTCCAATTTTGATCGCATATTTGAGTAGATATATAAGTAATAATACTATCGTATGTGATATTGTTGGATTCGTCATAACAAGTAGTTTCTCAAAAGTAAATTGTTGTTTGCCGTTATTTTACCTAGTTAAATATATTAACGGTTAGACAAGTTTCTTTATGAGCGTGAAAAACATTTCATGCAATTTAACCTGGGACGGAGGGAGTATTGGTTTCTTGTAGCATAAAAGTGAAGCAAGACGTGAAAATACATTACCAGGCATGAAACAACCCCAAATCATCAACAAAGAAGGATTTCATAACAAATTTGATACAATAATATCACAAAAAACAAATTTCATACAATAATACCAATAAAACAAAAATAAAGGTACGAACAGATGCCTCGGTCGAGCATCACTCGACCTCAGACATTCATAGTGACACCGGGGATTGACAAAGGTGTAGTCTGTGATGCCAAGGCTTCATGACGCTGGAGATGGAGAGAAAATCTGGATCGGGTGGGGTGATAAAGAGGGAGGAGCTGATTGGGTGATAAAGAAAAGGTTGATGAAGAAGAATGGGTGAATGTGTAGCTGTGAAGAAAAGGTGTGGCGGATATGTGGAGAAGATAAGGGGCGGCGAAGCGATGTGTGAAAAAAAAAGAGGTGGATGCGGCCGGTGATGAAGAAAAGAGAAGAGGTTGTGGCTGGTGTGTGAGGAAGAGAGAAGAGGGACTTTTCCAAAAATAAGTAAGGAATAAATGAAACCACTAAGTTTATATAGTTGGGTCAAATGGACCAACAATGACATCTCACTACAGGCGGTCTACTATAGAACCGCCTTTAATTAATGTCCATTAAAGGCGGTTTCTCAAGAACCGCCTTTAATTGATGCCTGAACCACCTTTAAAATAGAGGGGAGCCGAAAGAGATGAGTTTCAAACTCCGAACATCAATTAAATGTTGTTCTACTATAGAACTGGCTTTAATCGATGCCCATTAAAGGCGGTTGCTCAAGAACTGCCTTTAATTGATGTCTGAACCACCTTTAAAATAGAGGGGAGCCGAAAGAGACGAGTTTCAAATTCCAAACATCAATTAAAAGAGGTTCTACAATTTGAAACTCTTTTAATCGATGTCCATTAAAGGCAGTTCTTCAAAAAATTCCTTCAATTGATATCTGAATTGCCTTTAAAATAGAAGGGAGTCGAAAGAAACGAGTTTGTAACCTCATTTAAAAGAAGTTCTTCAAAAAAAATTACAGAATTGCCTTCTATCGCTACCTTCAACAGAGCCTTTATCACTAGTGAGCAAGCAAGCAACCTAAGTCCAGTCGAAAAATGAGTAGTTGTCCAGTCATTGACTACTGACCTCCATCTCATTGTTGACCGTCTATTGAGTTGGTGATTGTCACTTGATTTAGTTCGCCTGAGATCTCCGTCACAGCCACCACGTGGCTGCCACAGTAGCAACCGACCACAGTGGTCGAAATCTAGAGTGATGATGATTAAGCGATCAAACTTCAACTGATAGGTACTTTCCATCTAAATCCCTCAGATGTTTGAATAGTGAATGAAGCAGAGGGAGTATGAGGCCGGTGAGCATCGTTGAAGATCAGACGGTGACGGAGGTTGTGAATTGAGATTTGAGTAAAGATAGGGTTAGGTTGAGCCTAGAAGACGAGTTGAGTGGCGGTGGGAGGCCGTCGTACCTCCCCCAACCGCTGCAATTGCTAGGGTTTACTGGAAAGGGTTTTTTTGGAAGGATTTTGGGGAGACTTTATTCTTCTTCTTTTTTTATTTTAATAATTTTGTAATATATCAATATTCTTTTTGTACATTTTTTCCCGTTCAAATTATTAATATAATAAAAATACATCATATATATTAAATGTTTAATAAATATATTTACCTAATATAAATTTGTGTAATAATTACAGTTATAATATAGTATGAAATTAAATACTACAAAATACACATTCTAATAATGTAAAATGTATTTTTAAGAATAAAATACTCATAATACCAAGTGATTTTCAATATTTACATACTAATGTAATATTTTTCAAAGAAAGATTCTTGGGATAACATATCCGAGTCTTGTCCCTCAACAATAATAAATTTCAACTTTTATTTTTACTCTTTTTAATAAATTATAGTATGTGAAACATCAATACTACTCCAAAAAAAATTCACTTTTTTGTAAAATAACTCCTAGTTATTTGATACGCATATAAGGAAAATAAAATTTTGAAGTACGATTCATAACAATTGCAATTTTTTTTAAAAAAAATTGCATTCAAGAAACCAAATTACATATAAACATCTTATTTTACGACTAAACTATGAGACACCACTAGGGTGGCAAAATAGACCAGCAACTGACGGGTCAAACAGGCTATTTACTTTTAGAGTAAAGTGCTAAATTGACCTTGAAATTAGGCTGAAAGTGCAAATATAACCCTGCAATCTCAGAAAGTGCCAAAATAACCCTTGACCGTGTTGACTTTGTAGTCAACCATTTTTCAGCCGGAACAATGTGAAAGTACCATTTTGCCCTCAATCTAAAAAATAAAAAATCAGCTGAGGTTGCAATTACCTCCTTGCCACTGTTTTGTTTTTTCCTTTTCCCACTCTTATATTTCATTTTTCATTCTGCCCAGGCTCTTGTTCCCGCCTCAGGTCTCCCCGTTTCTTCATTCGAGAGCATGCAAATCGAGGCGTTGTCTCTTCGACACAAACCCAGTCGGACGTCCTTCGTCACCGGCATCGGCGAATTCCTTTCCCCATTTGCAAGTGCCCATCGGACAACCCAATTTTTCATCTGAGGCGTCGGGGTTTCCACCTAAAACAGGGTGGTTTCCAAAATGGTAAGCTTTCATGAATATGAGTTGGATATTGCCTCTTTAGTTACCTGTGATTCCGCTTATGCAGTTGGTTGTGTTCATTGTATGCAATTTAGGGGTAAAATGTGCCTATCCTAGGGTTTAATTTTTTTCCGGAATTTTGTAACTTTTCGTTTGATTACTGGCCCAGTGGAGATATTCCCGTTATTTTTGCTTAGTTGTGTTATGATTTGTTATGTTGTTAAGCAGGGGTTGGTTGTGAAGACCTATAATGTAGGGGTTTTATTTTTGGTTGAGGTACTGTCAGAACAAGGGAGATTTTTTGAGAAAAAAATCGGTCTTACGAATGGTTGTAATTTTGTTGTGGATTTATTTTTGTTGATTTTTTTGGATGTAACTGCTGTAATTTGCTAGTTTTTTTTTTTGCTAAAGTTTCAGTGTTGATGCTGTCAATGATGTTCTGTTTTTCCATATGAAATGATGCAGTATTGATGCAGTACTGATGCAGTATTAAGTTGTCAATGATGCAATATTGATGCTGCCAATGATGTTCTGTTTTTCCATATGAAATGATGCAGTATTGGTGTTCTGTTTTTCAGTGTTGATGTTGTTTTTCCATATGTTCTGTCAATGATGATATGCATTACCAGCGTCGCCCGGGGCGGAATTCAAGGCGGCAAGGGTGCTGTCAGCTTTTCGATTGTGCTATTACTCATTTTTATCGTTTTAATCAGTTTAACTTTTTTTGGAGTATGCTATACTTGAATATAAATGTAAACGATGGCTAGATATGATCTGGATAAAGGCTTGGTTGTTATTGTTTAGGTCTGGTTTTACAGAGTCTCATCTTACTTTACTCGGTTGTCGGATGCTTCAAGGAATGCTGGTTTTGTTAACACATGAAAAGTCCCATTGAATATATGATATAAAATGTATCTCCTATTGTGGTGGTTAGTGTGCATTTTAATGATTCGATGCTTGGAGTCTTTGTGAGAAGAGAGGATATTTCGCATAATTCAAAGCTCATTGATGTGGTTTAGTTATTACAGGCCTCATTTCTTGCACTTGTTGTTCTTGGTTGTGTGTAAAATGGTGATCAAGCATCTAAGTTGTCTTCTCTTGTACGAGTGCTATGAAGGGGTGGAGATTTGGGGATTAGATCAGCACTTATTAATAAATTATAGGGTTGGATCGGCACTTATTAGTTAATGATAAGGTCATATTGGCCGTTATTAGTGAATGATGGGGTTAGATCAACATTGGCACTCAGGGGCATTTCGGCCAGAAAAATATAAGATTTTAGCTAATGGTATTTTAGTCATTTTATATTTTCTCTTTGCCGGAATTTACACGGTCAACGCCGGAAATATAGACTTTAGGTATATCGGCACAATTTTTCCAAAAGTCAGAGTTATATTAGCACATACATTAAAAACTCAGGGTTATATTGTCACTTTTTGATATTGTAGGGTTATATTGGCACTTTCAACCTAATTTCAGGGTTATAAAGGTAAATAGTCCTGTTTTTTAGGCTGCTGATGTCACAAAATGAGCCTTTAATGGCTCGGTAGTCGGTACATACGAATTGCATAGTTAACTACGTCTGCTCTATCAGTCTCTTAGCACAGCAACAGAAGCTGAAGTAGGCAGTGGCAGTGTACTAAAAATGATCATAATTAGGTCAATGATCACTCGGCTGCCGTTGTCGACGGCGATTTTGGCCCATCTTCGGCCGTTGTCGACGTCTGCCGCCGCGGTTGAAGCTGAAAGGAGCATACGAGAAGGTCCCAGAAATAATTGGTCCAGAGACGGCATCAAATCCATTTATGATTCGCCTCTCCTAGATCTCCTCTTCCATGGGGTCTGTTTTTGCTTCTCGCCATAACTGTGTTCTCTTGCAGTGCATTCCTCATTCGTAATTTCGCTTGGCGATGATATCGAGGACCTTTTATTTATATAACTCTGTTTAGTTAATTAGGAGCTTAGGGTTTCATAATGCTTCTCAGTTAAATGATTGACAAGTAGTGTATCTGGCTTTATTGAGTGGTTTATCTTGAATTGTCAATTCGGGTTGCCGCTGTTGAGTCCATGCACATTGTGTCCTATGCATACATGTCTCATAACTGTACTTCCTCAGTCCCACAGTTAACTTCCTATATGCTTTTGGCTCAAATTTTTTTGCAAGCTGATGTGACAACATCTTTTGATGCCAAAAATTATATTTTGTAAGCTTTTGCACAAGTGATGCTAGGAATAGGGTAAAAAAGTAGCAAATAATGGTAAATTTGGGGGTTTGATGGGGTACATTTGGTTGATTGAATGGCTATCATATGGAAAATTTACAAATATGAAGTTATTTATGGTACTGGCTAAAAAATATTGTAAGACGTTTTTTTCTGGGACAGAAGAAGTATAAAGTATGGGCTATTAAAATCATAATTCACAGTTGGCTGATCAGGTCAGTCAGATTGTCTCTGTATAATAGGCTGGCAGGTCAGGAACCGACTGAAAACACTTGTATCTAATGTTTTGGGTGTCAAGTAATGATAGAAGGATGTATGTATTACTACTCTGCATGTGTACACTTCTAAAATCGTAATTCAGGGGAATGGGGGAATTCAAAAACATATTTTAACATTTCCTTTGAATAATGTTCAGGCTCAAGTTCACAGGCATGCCCACAACTTCAGGGAAGTGCAGCAGTGCACACTTC
>JAULKM010000003.1:3196856-3225247 GCA_032355605.1 Rubia tinctorum | reverse complement strand
TGTTACAGTTTTTATTAGATCTTTAATCTGGAATAGTACAGACGATTAGTCTGGTTGACATGTAATTTAGATATCCTTACAATATCTTAGTTATTACTAGAGGCTAGTTAGATTGGATGTCAATTCCACTCATTGTAATCGCTACTAGTCGTTTTCCCAACATTTATATATATATATATATATGTACTAAAATTAACATCCTATATGCTTTTAGATTAATCTTTCTCACAAGCTGATGTGACATCATCCTTTGATACTCCCTTTGTTCTATTCAAAGTGCACATCAATATATATATATATATATATATATATATATTATGTCCTAAAATTAACATCCTATAAGCTTTTAGATTAATCTTTCTCACAAGCTGATGTGACATCATACTTTGATACTCCCTTTGTCACATTCAAAGTGTACATTTTAATTTTCACCAGTTTATTTGAAAACAGTTTGATCCTTAATATCTTTCAATTAGGATAATTAAAACTTATGAGAAGTTGATATTTTGAAAATATATGTTATAACGAATTTAACAGTATATCGTACGATAAAATCTATACTTATTCTCCCTCCATCCCAGACCAAGTTTCACAGAATTTTTTTCACGATCTTCAAGAAACATGCTTGACTATTAATATGTTTAACTACGTATAATAACGGCAAATAAAAAGTTGATATTTAGAATCTACTTATTCCGACGAATCCAACAATATCACATAAGATAATATTGTTGTTTATATGTCTATTCAAATATGTGGTCAAAGTTTATCATTGTTGTAAAATAGTAAGTGTGCAGCTTAGTCTGGGACAGAGGGAGTATATCAATTCAATTTTATGGTCAAAGTTAAAAAAATTGACTTATATACCAATTCAATGAATAGTCAAATTGCAATTTGAAATGAGACAAAGAGAGTATTAAAAATAAAATTTTGTAAGTTTTTTCCGTAAATAATGTCATGAATAGTGACAAAAGTAGCAAATATTGATAGATTTGAAGATTTCATGAGGAAATGTCGATAGATTAAATGACCACATTTAGAAAATATACAAGTAGAAAACCATTTGTGGAACAGACTAAAAAATTAGTAAATGAAACTTATTTGTGAAACGCACTAAAAATAATATGAATGACACATTGACACTTGACATATGTTGTCCCATATGATATATCGTTGATGAAATATGAATCCTGTAGAAAAAATGATAAATTTGTCAATTATTAAAAAAAATTGAAATTATATGCATCCCATTAAAAGTCCTCCTTAGGCATGTACAATGGGTTTCTTTGTACTTTCTCCGTTATTTAAGAGTGACACATTTACTTTTGGCATAAAGATTTAGAAAGTTAGAATTAGTGGTTGAGAATTCATTGAAAGAGTAAAAAGTAAATTGAGTGGCTGAAAATAACCTAGAATTTGCCAAAAAAGAAAGGAGACAATATTAAAAAATCATCCCAAAAAGGAAAGTGTGCTTATGTTAAAAAACTGGAGGGAGTAGTTTCTTTTAAAAAGAGACCACAAAGAAACCACAAATGTTCGCAATGAGGATTTCTTTGTGATTTGTAAAATAAGAAACCATGTGGTGGGCTGCAGTTTTAGCAACCAGCCCCATATTAATCAGCCCATGTGATTGGGGCCTGCGAGTAAGCGGTCAGCGCAGGCCCTTTTTTTCTCCATATGGGACACATGGCCTGTCCCAATCAACCCCCAGCCTTTTTTTATATCCTTTTGCATGCAATGGACATGTGGCATCCTATGATTGGGCCACGTGTCCCAATAAAAATAAAAATAAATTATGCTCCTTTTTAAAAAAAATCAGTGTTATTTTTCTTTCTAATTTAATTTTCATTCATGAAACAATTTTTAAAAAAATTACATTTAAAATTTAAATTTAAAAAAATGAGATTAAATTTAAATTTTAAAATATACTATTAAATTTCACATGTAATTTATTTTGGGTGTGAAAATTTATTAAAATTAAAAATTAAAAATAATGAGTAAGATAGAGAAAACAAAGTGGGACCCACAGAATTATTTCTTTGTGGTTTCTAACATTGCGGAGGTAAAAATGAAATTGTTTCTTTGTAGTTGCTTTTGGTGAGTTGGAAGAGAGAAAATGAATGTTTAATAGAAAGAAACCATGGTGTCATGGCATACGTATGCTCTAACTGATTTTTTGTGGTTCCACCATTGTATATGATCTAAGTTCACATGGTGTCATGACACACGTATGCCAAACAATTATTAGATTAATAAATTAACTCCAACAACAACTCAAATATTTTCCTCCGTCATGGTTAAATTACACACTTCACTTTATGTCACTGTTCAATTTTGACCGCATATTTGATTAGATATATAAACAATAATACTATCGTATGTGATAATGTTGAATTCATCATAACAAATAGTTTTTCAAAAGTATATTTTTATTTTCCATTATTATACGTAGTTAAATATATTATCGTTTAGATAAATTTGTTGATGAGTATAAAAATAATTCCATGCAATTTAACATGGAATAGAGGAAGTACTAAGAAATAGGCACGAGTCACAAGACTCACGACTCTATATCCACTTGTCCAGGTAAAGAATACTGGGCTACCCGATGGAGAAGGAAGATTAGTTAAAAGCTGACGAGGGAAAAAAATAAAAACTTAGAGTGAATCAATGCTTGTATATTAAAAAAAATAGATGATAAAGTGCACACTTTTGTCCTTGTATTCTCATTCACTAAAAACTGTAGTCCGTTTTCATCAGCCCTTTGCTCAACGGCAGCTTAGTGACGTTGCTGAGCCTTCCCTCCTCCTTCACAACGGCGAACGGATCTTCTTCCTCGTCGCCGCCTTCGAAAGCCGGATGGCTTAAAATGCAGTTTAGCAACTGAGTCCCTCTCAGAGCATTAGTCAGCGGGAGATGGCCTAGAGGAGTCTCCTCCGTGTTTTCCCACATGAATTCCGATGGAAATGCCCTGTAATTGTACTGCTCCACTTCAGTATCGAGCTTCTTCATCCACCCCACCTTTACGAAGAAAGCCGAGAAGTTGTTGTTCGCTCTGTTCCACACCTTCTTCTGCACGCTGTACCCGAACTTGTCGCCGCTGTATCTCCTCCACAGCTCGTCAATCCCCCTGAGATCGGATTCCGGGATGAATTTCACCTCGGAGAAGAACACGTAGCCCCTCTTCTGGGCCGCTTCTCCGGCCAGAACGATGAGGAGCCGCCGGGTTTCTTCGTCGGCCTCTCGGAAGTTCTGGGAGCTCAAATGCTGCTGGAGAACCTCGAACGTGGCGGCGGTCTGGGGAGTGGCGAGGGTCGGGGAGGCGGAGGACAGTGAGAATGTAGTCTGAACCGAGTAGTTGCGAGTGAGGGGAGGCGGCGGCAGTTTCGGACAGAAGGAGGATGAGGTGGCGGCGGCAGCGGAGGAGGGGAAGTCTGTCGAGTGGCGGCGGAGAGGGAGGCGGTGGTGGAGGGGCTTGAGGTAGTTGGCGGCCATTAATTAATGGGGGGGAGAGAATGGGAGTGAAAAACGAGGATTGTTGTTAGTAATGGGAGAATTGCGGACCATTGGGGCGATAAGATGTGAGTGTGGGCTGATGACCGAAATCGAAACGGTCATCAAAAACAATATACAGGGGGGTATGTGATTGGCTATAGTTGGGTGAGTCCAGATACCCTTATCTCTTACCAAAATCCCTCACCCATGTCTTTGCATCGTTGCATGGATTCCCATACGTGGCACAATGACAAGCTCCTCGTCAATTTTAATTTTTACAATTGTGAATATTATACTCCCTCTCGTTCATTGGACGTGTCATACTATACTCTTTTAATTGTTTTTTGTGAATCTAACACACTTTTCTTTTATAGCAAAATTTCTTTAATTTCACCTACTCATTTTACTTTTTCCTTTATAAATACAATTTCATCCACTCAATTCATTCACTTAAATCTAAGAACGTAAAGTTATGGTGCAACATCCAATGAAACAGAGGTAGTATTTAAAAATAGAGAGTCATCCTAGCTTGATGCTAAATACTCCATGTGTCCCACTACATATTGATTTAATCGATTTTGAAAATCAACTGTATCAATGTTTAAATATTAATATCTTAATTTACTTTTGTAAAAAAATATATTTAAAAATAATAACTTAAAAATATATGTTACAATGAATCCAACAATATAAAACATGATAATAGTTTTACTTATACAAAATAAAAGTTTTACATAATAGTTTTACATAAAACATGAAAGTTAGGGTTATGTTTACATTTATAACCCTAACTTTAGAGTGAAAGTGTCAATATAACCCTACAATCTCAGAAAGTGCCAATAAAACCCTAACTGACCATTGTATGTGCTAATCTAACCCTAACTTTCAAAAAAAAATTGCCGATATAACCAAACTCCCTGATTCCGGCATTGACCAAATAAATTCAAGTCAGACCAAACATTGAAATGACAAAAACACCATTATAACAAACATTTGTTTCTTCTTCAAAACGCTGCCACCGCTCCACAGCTCCACAGCTGCTGCCGCCAATCTCCACCGCTTCCGCCGCCAAGCTCCGTCGGCGTACTCCTCCGTACTATGTCGCTCTCACTCTCCCTAGCACTGCCTCATCCTCCCCCCTCATCGACCTCTCCCCGCCACCATCTCCTTCTCCCCCTCCTCCCTCTCTGACGCCTTCTCCTCCCTCTCTGATGCTCCTCCTCCCTCTCCGACGGGATCCTCTTTGTTAGATACTCATCGCCACCTCCTTCTCCCTCTCTCCGCCATCACCTCATCCTCCTCCTCCTCCCTCTCTGATGGGATCCTCTCTGTTAGAAACCCTAGCGGGCTCTTCTCATCGACTAAGCCATCGACCTTCCACCGTTAGAAACCCTAGCGGGCTCCTCTCTCCAACGGTGCCATCGGCTCTCCACCGTGCTCCTCTCCGACGGCGACGGTCGAGCCCACTCCAATGGGGCCCTCACTTTTAGAAACCCTAGCAGAATTCTCTCGTCGAGCCCGCCACCGGGCTCCTCTCTAACGGCAACGTTACACCTCTCAACCGGGCTCGCTTCATCTCTCCAACGATGACGCTTGCCGGGAACGGAGAAGAAATGGGGAATAAGGTGGGTTGTTTGGTGGAATCGAAGAAGAAAGGGAATCGGAGGGTAATTGTTGATTGGAGACTCACGCTTGGTGGAATCATAGGAGAAACAAAAACAGAGGAGAAAGGGAATCGGCGGAGTTTCTTTTTTCTTTTTTATGTCAAGGGTAAAATTGTCTTTTTACCAAAATTCGGCCAAATGAGGTTTGACTAAAAAGTAAGAAGCGTCAAAGGTTATATTGGCACTTTCTGAGATTGTAGGGTTATATTGGCACTTTCAGGCTAAAGTCATGGTCATTTTAGTACTTAACTCTAGAATTTAATGGTCAAAATTGGCTAAGTTTGACTTGCAAAAGTCAAATTAAGTAATATGAAGTGGGACAAAGTATAAGATAATTTTGAAATTTAGAGGCTATTATATAATTATTTTATTTTGGGATTAAAAAGATGTACTCCCCACTCTTTTGAGAGTCTGTCTCTTAAAAACGGTAATAATTCCATAAACTATGGGACGACCACCGACTTAATTGCAATTTTACCACAAAAAGATGAAAAAATTGCAAGTTAAACAATTAAAATCTAGGTGAAATTCGGGTTTTGAGCTATTTGGGTAAACTCACACGCCTATATGAGTTTTAGTTAGAAACATTTCATATTTAGAGTAAAACATACTCCCTCTGTTTTTCTGTTCGTGACACCATAGGTATAGGTACTTGAATTTAGTTGGAAAAAATGAGTGGATGAAATTGAGTATAGAAAGTAAAAAGTAGAATGAGTCAATGAAATTGAAGGACTCTTGGCAAAAAATGAAAAGTTTGCCATTTAAAATAAAATATCCCAATAAAGTAAGTGTACCACAAATAGAGAAATGGAGAGAGTATAATTTACATGTTTATCCAAATATGTAATGTTTCTAATCAAAACTCAAATGTTTCACTTGTAGTTACTGCAGAGTATAAACCCTTAATTTCAAATTATTCTAATTAAAATCCGTCTTTCCATATACCTAGGACGTTCTTTCCCAAAATTTTGTTTTCTTTCAATTTTGAAATACTTTCCTTTCTAATATATTTTTTCTAGTATTGCCATTTTTTTAGGACAAATAACATTTTTGCCCCTGATTTTATCATGAGTTGGACGCACGATGACAACATAATTGCTTCGTATTAGCTCTTTTTTTGAAAAATTCGATGAACAAAAGTGGTCAAAATTATTTATTTGCCAAAGGTTGACGATATACATAGTTCAGTGACCGCCAAAAACGTTTTACCTTCAAAATAAGTAGAAACTTAAATGGTTCATCTTAAACACTTCTTTCATTGATTAGTTTTTCTGAATCATCCACCACTTTTGAGTGACAACTTTAATATCTCTCTTTAATCTTGACATGTCTGTTATCACTATTGCTTTGACCTTCTTAAGATAATTTTATATTTTCCTAAAACATGTAAAAAATAATATATTATACAAGTAAGGGTTGAACCCAATTTAATAATTTATTTTATCTCTAAACAAGTAAGAGTGTTTCACCAATTAAGTAACGAAATAGTTTGTTTTAATGATTTAAATAAATAAAAACTAACTAAACAAAAATAATAAATTTAATATTTAAATCAATATTATAAAAATAGTGCATCCACACATCGACATCAAAGGCTGATTATATGTATTTCAAATACATTCAAAACCTATTACTATTTCTATTCCCATATAATATAATTACTAGACTACCAAACCATGATAATACTTATTATTAGTTTATTCCAACCACTAGACAAGACTCAAGTAATAATAGCAATAAGCTCGAGAATATACATGATACATTCAATAATAACCATAATCATATGTGGGAGGACCGTCTTGTGCCCTCTCAAAAATACTGTTTTTAAACACCTAATGCGGCTAATTACTAGAGAGAGTGGTAGTGGCAAGTAGGGATCATTCCTCAAGGAAACATGACTCGATCAAGTATTATAGGTAGTTTAAAAGCACACTAACGTCACTTAGTGTGTGGTAAAAATGGAGGGAGTTTGGTTTTTGGAAAACTCTATGACTAATGATTAATAAAATCAACTACCAAACTAGCATGCAGATATCACAACAATTGTGAATACAAATCTAAAAAGTCTTGAGACAATTGGTTTACACTTTTAGACTATCCATCGATCATCAACCTATTATCCTACTCTAATGCCTTAACCACACATTGTTGAGAGCTTATCTCTTCGAATATCATTCGAATCAATATCTACCACCTCCCCTCAGTTATACTAGAGTGGACAACGTCGTCACATAATAGCCCTTACCCCAATATCACTTTAGACAAAAAGCAACATAGACTAGTCCAGTGATAGCAATAAACATGGGGACCCAAGATAACTTATTTAATATCCTAAAAATAAGAAACATAATTGTATTCTATAAGAACAACTACAACAAAAGGCATACATTCTAGAAGCTCGTAGTGGCTACATCGACAAAAAGACAAATCTTCTTAGTTCATTCTAATATTTAGAAAATAATAAGTCGAAAAATAAGTACTAGTCATACATCCTAATCATAATCATGCATCAATCACATCAATAAAGTACAAATGCAATTTATAAACAATGGCAAAAAGTAGAATAATTAAAATCTCACAATTTCATTCTAAAAGTGATTACCAGTTACTCTCAAGATATATTCGCAGAGAGGAACCTCCGGCCACCACTGCTCAAATAGATACAACTTAGCCCACGATCAAAAGAATGTGGCCCTTAACATATACTCACAGAGGAGTCATACTACCACCACGATGGCCACGATAAACACATCTTGCACGACAGACAACATCTCGACAATGTAGGGCAGAAGAAGTATTTAAATAGGCGAGGATTAAGGAAGCAAGGTAAGTAAGATCTGGAAACTTGAGAAATTACATATAGTTACCAAATACTAACTTAAGCATCGCAGTTTTCACCTGGGTTCCAATTCGAGACATTCTTGCAGGACGAAAGCACCTTTGGCCCGTCGCCAATAGGAATCACCACCACTGCTCAAAGGGAACTCGCCATATCAGTGGCACTGTCTGTGGAGATTTTTTTAGTCTTCATTGTTCTCTTTACGTTATGGTGTCCAGAAAAGGCAGGCGAGCCAACCTGAGAACATGGCAGAACCAACTCTACCAACAACAAACCCATCGAACTAAGGGTTGGGATTCATTACAGACGAAGAGGCTTGACAATATATAATGATGTAGAAGCAATATCCTCTGGGCGTATAGAGAAAAGTTGTCCTTCGAAACTTTTCTTGAAGCAAATAAGGAGCACCTACACATACAGCTCATCAACAATAATAGGGAAAATTTTAGAGAGCATAGAGCAGAATAGAAACATCTGAAAGAACACCTCAAAATCCAAGGTGAAGTTAGGAACTACGACATTGAGGATGAGGCAAAACACTATCCCTAGTAGAAGAGCTGCAAGATTTTGCAATGCCAAAAAGCTTCAACCTATCCACCCAACTCAAAGCCTACGATGAGAAGACAAATCCAAAGGAGATTTTGCATTCTTACGAGACCAACATAAGATTTCCCGATTAACCCATCCAATTGGTATGAAAATCCTTTCACATCTTCTTTGCATGAACCGCGTTAGTTTTGTACAAGAGCCCACCCAAATGAAGCATCCAAACATAGGCCTAACTCGCAGACAAATTCATTGGAAAATTATACTAGAAACATAAGTTTACCAAAACATTTGTGGATGATGAGATGGGATTTTGATGTTTTCTTAGCATAATTAATACCCTTTTATCTTTTTTTGCTGGTGGTTAGTTAGATTATTAGGTGTTTTACATGATAGGGGTTAGAATCACCTTGTGTGGTTATTTGCTCTAATTTTCCTATTTTGTAAGAATTTAGTGTCTAACGTGCTTACCTCTATGATTTGGCCAATTTCCACTTGTTTTTTAGCTTATTTTGAGAACATTATCGAAGAAGGCCATTCACAAGATTGGTGGTAGATAGAAGGCCTATCGAAAGGTTGGTAGATGATTCGAGGCCACTTTACAATGTGGTAGAAAAATGCTTTGACTGAAAGAAAGGAAGAGGAGAACACGACCAAGTTTAAATCAAGGTCATGGAAGTTGATCATATGTCACGAATCGTGCTCAATGGCATGGACCGTTCCGCTCAGAAAGTGACATCAAGCTTGGAGACAAATCTTGGGAAACAAACCATGTGAAATTACACTGTATGTGTACTCAGGAACTCATAAACAAGGTCTCAGAAACAGACCATGTGAAATCACATGGCCCGTGCACTCAAAAGACCAAAAACATGGCCTCAAGAAACAGACTGTGTAAAATTACACGGTCTAGACTCTTTGGCACAGTCCATACCCATCTATTGACTAGGGCTTTACTAGCAGCCCTTTTTCTTCTCCCTTCTCCCACCTATAAAAGTAGTCTTTTCTCGTTTGGATAAAGGAGTCAGATTTTCATAATACACTTTGTACTTTTCTCTTCTCTTTCATTTATTTCATATTTATGTCTTGTAAACCCAATCTTTTTTATATTTTTGTTAGATTAGAGTAGATTAGTACTTAGGAGCATTTGTTAAACATGTTTAGTTAGAAATTTGTGAGACTCTTAGATTCATCCTATTCATGCTTTTATTATCATTATTATCTTGTACTTTAATTGTTTATGGCTATGTGACCAGCACCATGAGTTGTTGTTAGAATACCTGGAGTGCGAGCAAGTAAAAGATAAGATTTGTAATGTTTCTCCCTACTCAATTCTATACTAGAAAGTAGATAATGGAAAGATCAAGTGTCGTCCAAAGATATTTAAGGGCTTAAAGACATAGAAGGGTTCTAGAACCACTGCCTCCTCATAAAACTCTCACCTCTGCCTGTTATAGGTAGAAGGGTGCTAGAACCAGTAACCCCCTATATCCCACACTCTCTTGGTTAATAAAATCAACATTTCGTAATAAATTAAACACGTGTTTTAGCATCACTGACGTGCACCTGCATGGTTGTTCAAAAGGATTTTGCTCATGGGCGCGAGGGGTCAAAGATAAGAATTTATATGTTTCTGCGACCTTACTCCTAACTACGCTAAACGTAGATAGTGGTAAGTCCAGAGTCATCCACAGAGATATTAGAGCCTTAAGGTTAGCTAAAAATAATCCACTCTCGAGCGTCACCCCAATTTTGTGTCAGGAATAGCTAGTAGTAAAAAGAGGGGGTTGAGTTTGAACTGCTAAAACTACAAGAATGCAAGTAAAGAAAAATAAACTATGAAGTAACTAGTGTTAGCGGTTATTTGCATCACATGATCGACGTATATATTTGATCATATACTCTAATTCACATAAGCAACTATCAACCTATATATATATATGTTATATCACATAGCATAGAGATTTTATTTCCCTGAGAACTCCCATTGTCTATCACACTACTGGTTCTGCCCCCTCCTTTACCTCTCAACTTCTCCGTAATTTTCTAGGGGGGGGGCACTTCCCTACTGATCTCCCTTGTAGCCCACTCCCGGTGCTAAAAAGCTCTTGCTTAAAGGAACCATGCCTTGCGTAGGTCGCAATTGTTAGATGCAAGAGTAGACTCAATCACATATCCCTGACCTCCACTATGAGCACCCATCTTAGACCTCCAAAGAAAGAGGGCATCAATACCTTGTGATAACTCTAGAGTTTGCATTACCCGAGTCGCTACAAATTAAGAATCATAAATTATCGAGGTAAGCAAGGGTTTCCCCCATTAGGATGTTAATAACATCAAGGTGATAGGTCAAATGCTTCAAACATGCAATTCCTCACACAACTAACCAATTAAGATTATTGTCTATTACCATCTCGGCACTAACAAGGTGGATCTATTGCACATATCCTCTCAATATTCACAAGATTACAATAGCGCCAATAATCCAAACACTCTCAAACTAGCATTTAAAGTCTAGCACAATATAATGCAAGATAAAAATCAAGTGCGCATCTTAACATATTTCATAGCATAAATCACGATAAGAAATTAAACTACAAATTAAGCACGATATTTATAGCATAAAGAAATATAATGAATTTAAAGAGTCTCAAAAATCATGTCAAATCATGCTTACAAATAACTATCCCAAGAAATAAAGTACTCTACTAGCGTAGATTCAATGGTAATCATAGGAACAAATGTCTTGAATCTAGTAGTAAATGAAGAGAGAAGAGAAAGAACGCTAGAGAGAATCCTTCCTAGCCTATTTCTCTACCTAAATAAATGAAAACTAACTCTTTTCAAACCCTAGGAGCCGGAAGGCCATTTATGTAGGGTAAAATAAATTGGCCTTAAAAAGTCCAATTTCCCTCTATCTGTCACATAAGGGTGTTGTCGTTTTCTTCCATCAATACCACCTCCATAATTAGGGAAGTGCAACAACAGCCCCGCTGTTGTGCAGTTCTATTCATTCCCTGTAAAGAATTACGTCACGAGACTTCACTATAAATGCTTATCCCTAGGCCTATAGAGGAAAATGGATCGACACCTTATGCTTGACTCTAGGGTTGAAACAACAAGAGTCGAATAACACCAACCCTAGTGGCTACTAGACTATCTTTATCCATAACCTATCAGTCCCTAGTCCAGCTCACTAACGTCCAACATTGGAGCGGTGACTCGCAACCCACATGCATACACTCATACGGTCAACGGACCCTCTCTCCCCATATTACTCTATCACCAATTTTCAAGGGGATATCAATAAATGCACCAACATGAAAGTAAATTATGGTGTATGCCAACATAGTGTATCAATCATGCAATTAACAAGAACGTAAAGCACAAGTCAACATAATAATCATAAGATCTAAAAATCTCACAAAATAACTACCAAGTCATGAATACAAATATAAATGGCCAAGCTAAATCACTACTCCCTAAGAACTGAACCCAAATATTTCATTGAATTCAATGCCCTTGGGCAAAAACAAAGAGAAAATAAAACTAAGAGAGAAGGGTTAGTCCCTTTCTCTCTACCTACTCTTGGGAAAATTAGGAGAATGGAACTAAACTAGGCTAAAACTTAAACTCTAGTAGACATAGGTTCCTATATACAGTAGCACAAATTTGGACCTTGAAAGAGGCCTAAAAAGGGTACTCAAACCCTAGCAGCCGGGTGGCACGGGTCGTGATATAGCACACAGCCCGTGCTACTCAGCCTGGCACGGCCCATGTAATTCAGCACGGGATGCTGGCTGATCGATGCTTCCTAATGAGTTGAATGACATGGGCCGTACAAATTATCGCGGAACGATGGATGAAAGCTTGATTTCCACTTTTGAATGTCGTGGGTTGTGTAAAATATTGCAGGCCGCAGGCTGGGGATCAATTTCTTGGAAACTGGTGGCGCGGGTGTGCAAATCGTCCTGGCTGGTCTTCACATTTTATCTTGGGTTTTGCACGGGCTGTGTAGTTTGGCGCGACCAGTGCCCATACTTAGCCGCACGAGGCACTGTGCCAGCACGGGCCATGTTGTTCTACACAGCCCATGCTAGAACTTCTTGATACCATCCTTGTTGGTCGGCATAGCTCGTGTAGTATTACACGGCCGTGTCGGTTCCTCTTTTGTCAATCTTAAAGTCATTTCTCCTCCAGGATTAATTCCATATACTACCACGTTTTGACTCGTGGCCTTCTTTCTACTACAATTCTTGCGAATGGCCTTCTACTATCTACTACCAACCTTGCGGATGGCCTTCTGTAAACTACGCCGAAATGCTTACAAGCAGTCTAACAAACGAGATCACAAAATAAGATCTAAATATGCTCTTAAGGACATAACATCCATTAGGTCTAATAAGTATACAAAACTAAGAATTTAGACAAGAAAACCAACAATGTCTATGTAAACCCCTTGTAATGTATACCTGACTAAACCTAGCAATCAATCAACCAAAACATGATAAGAAACGTGTCAAATGCATTGGTTAACGCATGATTTTCGGTGCAGATCATTCCTCTCACACTTAAACCTTTAATTGTCCTCAAGTAAACAAAAACGAGCAAAAATCTAAGCAAAAAGTTGTAGGCAAAGAAAGTTAACCAATTTATTCAACATTATTCCTAAGCTACCCTAGTTTTCCTAAAGATGTGGGAATCTCAAAAACATCACTCCCCAAAGAAGCTAAAGGAACCTATCCAGCCAATCATACCAAGAAAATGCAAGGTATACATGATAAGTGTGAAACTAACTTATTCCGCCAAAGAAGCAGCCAAAGAAAATCCAAGAGATACTTAAACTAATTTCCAATTTCTCTCATTTTTCCTAGGAGCCCTTTCTGGTTTTCATCCTAGCTTCACACAAACTAAACTTACTTCTCACATTTTCCCACACCATGGCCTCTCAATTTTGCATAGGTTTTTCAACATATTCGGGTCTTTCACAATGTTACCTAAGTCGCCTTTTCGAGTTTTTGACTTAGCTGGGTATATATATTTTTCATCTTTTCAAAAAAAAAGTTATTTTTTGTGCAGCAAAAAATGCCCCAAAGATGGGCTTCATACTACATGAAGATAATCAAAGAAAAACAAACTAACACAGTGCATAAAACACAAAGGAATCTTGATGAAACTCTTAAGTGACTAACTAATCCCTCCCCTGCATAAACCTTGCATTGCCTCAATGAAACACAACGATAGGAATCATAAGTGGAGAAAGGGGAAAATAGTGGCACTTACTCTTGGGACACCGAAGGGCCCTCCCTCAAGCGTCTAGCCTCACGCCTTCTTCTCCTTTATTCTTGCCTCATCTCTTACCTCTCAATGGGAATAAGGTCTCGGAAGCCATCAATACTTGAAATATGAAACCTCTCAATAAATTGCTCTATAGCTTCCTCTTGCACATCGGCTCTCTCATCCGCGATTGCAAACTATTCCTTCACCTCCCGCTAAATGGAATCTAACCTAACTCCCCAAGCTATGATGGTGTCATACATGGAATTCAACCTATTCCTCAATTTTCAAGATCATACCTCCTACCGATTAACCAATATCTTGCACTAGTTGGGTTGAACTCATGAGTTGTTCCCCAAAAATGTGAAATTGGTCGGAGAAGTCCGCGGGTAGGTGGTGCCCTAGGTGGAATCTCACCATCCTCCTTCTCACTGTCCATATCTGGGTTTGATGAGATGTTGTAGAAACCTTTCTCTAACCACAGATCAGATGCTAGAAAAAAGTCCTCCAAGGCAGTGTCGTGGTTGATGGTGGTGTGTTCTGGTTATGGAAGAATCATGAAGCTGCAAACCAAAGTGCCACTGTACAACCAAATGAAGCGGTCCTCCGAGGTAGTGGTAGCAATCATTGAAGCCTCTGCTACTTATCCATAGTGTACCTCGTCCCCGAACGACTTAAGTTTTCTATGGAAAAAAAGAGGGAACCGAATGTCCTAATTGTTGGCCTAAGATTCTGACCATGCCTCCCATTAGTATCTTACCACCTTTCTTCTTCCTCGTGGCTAAGCATTTTTCCACGAAGGCTCCCACCATGTTGGGTTATAGATTCCCTTCAGGGGTCATTGCCCAAAGTATTTGGACGTCCCGGTTGGGGCATTGCAAGATCTCTCTGTGGCAAAACACTCGCATAGATAGGAGCCAATGCATGTACCGCAAAGTCGAGTGGACTATTACGGTAATCTTGGAAAAGTGGCTCCTCTTCGTGCCCGTGAGGTTCCTCCAAAATCTACTCAATGAGAAAGGTAGTCCTTGTCGGTGAGTCCTTGCTAGTGAGTCCTTGGAACTTCCTTCCCATATTTCTACCCAAAAGCTTAAACAATCTCTCAATGTGTCATCGTGTATTCCTTATCATCAAAGTGGAAATAAATTATCTTCCTCCCATCATTTTCCAATGATTGCTCTAAGGTCACCAAAAACTCCAAAGTACACCTCATATAAGTTTTGGAGTGCATCTTTGAGAAACCCTCTAGGCCTATCTGACCTAGAAAATAGGTGACGGACTTGAGTAGACTTAGAGCTCCCAAGGTCTCCTTCCATGCATACTTCGTCTCCAAAATGGCCCTCTTTGGGTTATTTAGGTACCTCCACCTCCGGGCCGCACTCCTGGAAATGTTGGCCAACCCCATGAACTCATCAACCACAAAGGCGAGGTTAGGAGGAATGGATGTCGTCAGCTCTTGTCTCTCAACTTTAGCTGACTTCTTCCCTTTCTCGTTGTTTCTTTCCGGCACACTCCTCTTTGGAGCCATTCTATCACAATAAGAAGATGATGGTAATGGAAAGAATAAATAAGCATATGCATCGAGGATCATTCAACAAGAGTATTCTTCCTAAAAAGCTAAAACAATGCAAATCTTATCATCCCACCTAAAGATTATACACTTCCCCCACACTTAATCCAACACAAAAAGCATTCATATAACCCACTTACTTTCCTAAAACATTCACAAATTTCGACATGCATGCTTCCCCTCACAAGATAATCATTCTAAAGAAAGTAAGTAAACACGAGGTTCAATTATTTACCAAAAGAAGAGGTAAAATGTGCTCTCCCTAGGAGAGAAAAGTGCTCAATTTTCGAGTTCTTCCAAATGTGAAGTGAGAGTGAGTGTTTTTTAAGTACTAGTAGTGGATTAAATGGCCTTTGTGGATGGGGGAAGGTAATCTAAAATTTAATTCAGAGAATCAAGGATCACCTAAATATGGATTATTTAGGAGAGAGGGAAAAAGGAATAGTATTGGTCTGCGCAAAAAATTTGGGACAAAAGCTTCACTCAATTAATGCACAAAGAAGGTGTTGATGTTTTGGTGAAGTACCATTAACATCAAAAAGCTTAGGGAGTAAAAGACCTACGGGATTAATGAGCTAAAAATGCTTGTTTGGCCAAATATTTGAAGTTCCAAAAATCTGCAGTTTTGTTCTGTTCGCAGGCTGGCACGAGGCAATGGCACGGGTCGTGCCACATTTTAGCCTCGTGTTGTTTCTTCTTAAATGAGTCGTGCTAGCAGGCACGACCCATGCCTCCCCAGCACCCTCATTTTCCAAGCTCTTTTCACCCAAAACCTATTTCCTTCTAATAAAAAACACGAGACTCAATCTTAGACTCAACAATAAGCCAGAGTTTCACACAAAATCCTGTCACACAAAAACATGAAAAATCTAAATACCAAAAACATCAAAGCAAGGTAAAACACCGTATATTTATTGTTGTCCTCACGACTTATTCTTCATGAATTCGATTTAATACAAACCTATCGTTAGATCTCTGGAGTTGCCATCCGTGACTCCACCCACGATGACATATTTGTGGAGAGGTCTCCACAAAGTGTCATCCTTACCTTCACGCTCTTTGCTCACCATGGAGAGAGGATGTCCATCCTTAGCCAACGTTAAATCCTTAGCCATTTTCTCGGGTTTAAGAGGTGGTAGAGGAGGTTTTAAGTCCTCACCATTCTCCACCGACCGCTACAAGTTAGTGAGCATAGAAAGACATTCCAAAATCGAAAGGTCATCACTATACTCATGCATAGCATATATCATCAATATGGTCATCACAATTAAAACTCAAGACATGATTCATCTTGTCACTTTCATCATTCTCATTGAGATCATCAAGACACTCATCAAGGCATTCATTACACAAGTTATGCAAGAGTCATCATGTTGAACAAGTTCATCACATAGAGATATGTCATTGCACGTAAGAGAGGAAAATAGGTGAATTATGCCTAGACTTGTAAATCTCAAATCCCACCTTACAACATCATCCTCTAGGGTTAGTGTTTTCAAATGAACATCTATTTTAGTCCTTGATATTTTTAGGAAAGGTCTCCCCAATAAAATTAGGGGTGCACCAACGTCGTGCACTACATCAAGGACATAGAAGTCCGTCGGAAACACTAAATTACCTACCCTAACCATGAAATCCCTAATTATACCTCTAGGGCTAGCTTGTGAATATTCTGCTAGTTGGACAATAACCCTAGTATCTCCAAGCTCACCTATGTCTAGGTTCTCATAAAGGCTAAAAGGAATCACATTGATAGATGCACCCAAATCAATCATATCATTTTTCACCAATTTACCACCTAAGGAAATAGGGATCGAAAATATTTCAGAGTCGTCACACTTTTTAGGTATGTTCTTATGAGCTAAAGTAGCTACTCACCCTAATTTCAATTGACCTACTTTTTTAGTTGGTTTGATCCTTCTTTTAGTGCATGCATTTTTCAAAAATTTAGCATAAGAGGGAACTTTCTCAATCACGTCAAGAATAGGAATGCTAACCTTAACCTTCTCGAAGACTTTGCGAATATGCGCTTCATTGGTTGTCACCTTTGGTCTTACCCGTAGAGCACTAGGAAACGGTGGTGAAGGGATAACTCTTGTATCGGTTGTAGGGAGCTCCTTCGAGGGATCCTCTTCAACAACCATCTCTCGTTTTTAAAAATTGGTCTTGTTACTTTCCACAATCAAATCATCTTCTTGCATAATCTCTTTCTCGGCCTAGCATATCTCCTTCCCCCTTCTCAACTTCAAGGTGCTCACATTCCATGGATTTACCTCAGGTTGGGATGGTAACTTTCCGGATTCCCTAGCATCAAGTCGACTCACTAGAGTGGCCAGTTGGCCGACTTGGACTTCTAGATTCTTGATACTCGAAAAGGTTCTATTTTTAGCTCCTCAATTTCTCTCCTCATCCTCTCTGCAAACACATCACTTTTCTTTGCCAATTGAGCTATTGAATCTAGGATCTCCTCCCGGTCCAACTTGTATAAAGTGGCATTGTTGTTGGAAGGTCATTCTCCCCTCAAGTGGGGTTGAAGTTGAGGTTGTTCACCTAGGTTATACCCTTGATTCTCCTAGCGCCATCAGAAGTTAGGGTAATCGCAGTATTGAGGATTGAAAGTATTTGCGTAGGGGTCGTGTTTATCTCTGCCTTGGTTCCCTCAAAACCCTTGTTGTTGACCCCTAGCAAAGTGCCTATTTTGACCATTAAAGTCCAAAGCCTTCACTTCTTCACAATCTTTAAACCACTTGTGTACAAGTGTCGATCTGATGATCAAGACTACAAATGCCACACACCTTGAATTGTTGAGCTCTCCCTTTCATAAACTTTTAGATCATCGAGGCAAGTGCTTGAACTTGCTCTTCCAACTTAGGAGAGTGAGTGGGCTCGTCTAATGTCTTTACATGGGATCGGGCATCAAATTTTCTTGTCCAACTGGCCATTTCTTCAAATATTGCCATCGCATCCTTGGAGCTCCTGTTGGCTATGAATCCATTGCACGCCGCATTGACCATTATCATATCCTCTTCACAAAGGCCTTTGAAGAAGTAGTACACCAAATCACCTTCTTTGAATGAATGGTAGTGGCAACTTGCCAACAATCTCTTAAACCTTTCCCAATACTCATAAAGGGACTCGTTCGCCATTTGTGAAATGTTGGAAAGTTTCTTCTTCAGACCCGAAGACTTAGAAGCCGGAAAGTATTTTTCAAGAAACCACCGCTTCATGTCGACCCAAGAAGTGATGCACCCATGCAGAAGATAATATAGCTAATCATTGGCTACGTCCTGTGGTTAGAAAGGAAAGGATCTCAAGTTGCAATCCTCTTCTGAAACTCCGGGTGGCTTCATATTAGTGCACACTAGGTGAAACTCCGACAAATGCTTGTTTGGGTTTTCACCGGCCATCCCATGGAAGGTAGGTAGGTATTAGATCATGTTGCTCTTCAACTCACAAGTCACATTCGGTGGCAAAGGTGGGAAGATAATGCATAAGGGTTGATTCTCCAAGTTCGGAGACATCATTACCCTAAGTGTCCTATTGTCCTCCGTTATCTCTACAGTGTCTTCAACTACTACAGTCGGTCCTTGTGGAACCTCTACCCTAGCTCTCCTCCTTCCCATTCTCTAACCACTTGTGTTATCGGTAGGTAGTGTAAAGTTCCTAAGTTCGTGGTACAGGTATGTACCATAAATCAGAAACTAGACAATACCAAAACAAAGACAAACACTAGGAAATATATTACAAGTAACTAGAATAGCTATCACAAAGGATCAACACCAAAAACCAACCAAATCTACCCCAAAAAAACAAAAAGTAAAGACACTAACTACTTAACCAACAATTATGAAAGTTAAAAGTTAAATCTTTAAACTAGCATCCCCGGTAGCGGCGCAAATATTTGATCCGCACTCTGTGGGGTTGTTAATACTGTCAACCTTACGGGAGATAGATCTAACCCGCAGAGCACATCACAAATATATATATATATGTGTGTGTGTGTGTGTGTGTGTTCCTCCCATTCTTACTGGTAAGCTACCGAAAAGGTAGATAAAAGCAAGTCTAGGGTTGTCCACAGAGATGCTAGGACTTAAAGATTGACTATGCAAAGCCACAATCTGGCCATCAATCTGATCATGTGTCAAGAATAGCTATTGTCATAAAACACGGTTTGGGGGCGGTTATCCAAAAACTACAATCATGCAAAGATAAGAGATAAAACTATATAGAATTAGCACTTCGGGATATTTGTGTTACATAATCGGTAGTATATTTTGATCCTAGATTCAACCAAGTACAAGACGAATAAACCTATCTTAATGCTTATATCACATAGTGTGATTGGTGGTCAACACTTCCCCCTATCTGTCACATAAGGGTGCTCTCGTTTTCTTCCACCGATACCGCCTTCGTAATTAAGGAAGTGCAACACGGCCAGCTGATGTCCAGTTCTATTCATTCCCTATAAAGAATAACGTCATGGACACTCAACGACAAATGCTTCTCCCTGAGCCTATTGAGGTAAAATTATTGGCACCTTATGCTTAATTCTAAGGTTGCAACGACAAAAGTCGAATTACGCCAACCCTAGTTGCTACTAGACTATATTTATTCGCAACCTATCAAGCTCCAGTCCAGGTCACTAGCGTATGGTCATCGGAGCGATGACTCACGACCCACGTGCATACACTCGTACGGTCAACGGACCCTCGCTCCCTCTATTACTCTAGCGGACTTGCCAAGGGGATACCAATAAATGTGCCAACATTAAAGTAGACTAAGATGTATGCCAACATAGTGTATCAATCATGCAATTGACAAGAATGTAAAGAACAAGTTAACATAATAGTCATATGCATTAAAGGATAGGAAGATCTAAAAATCTCACAAAATAACTACCAAGTCATGAATACAAATATAAATCTCCAAGCTAAATCACTACTCCCTAAGTATTTAACCAAAATATTTCATTGGATTCAATGCCCTTGGGCAAAAACAAAGAGAAAATAAAACTAAGAGAGTAGAGTTAGTCTCTTTAAAAAATTAGGAGAATGAAACTAAACGAGGCTAAAACTTAAACCCTAGTAGACATAGGCTCCTATGTATAGTAGTAGGAATTTAGGCCTTGAAAGAGGCCCAAAAAGTGCACTCAAACCCTGGCAACCGGCTGGCACGGGCAGTGTTCTAGCACACGGCTCGTGCTGCTCAGCCTGGCAAAGCCCGTGTAATTTGGCATGGGCCGCCGGCTGGGCGTCGGTCTCGGCTATCCTAAGCGCGCGATCGCACCATTCTTCACGGGCGCCTGCTGGGCGACGCTTCATGATGAGTTGAACGGCACGAGCCATGTAAATCATTTCGGACCACTGGCTGGAAGCTTGATTTCCACTTACGAACGGCGCGGACCATGTAAAACATTGCGGGCCGCTGACTGGGAGTATATTTCTTGGAAATTGATGGTGCGGGTGTTCAAATCGTTGCAGCTGGTCTTCACATTTTTATTTGGGTTTTGCACGGGCCGTGTAGTTTGGCACGGTCTGTGCCCATACTTAGCCACACGAGGCGTTGTGCCAGCATGGGCTGTGCTGTTCTACACGGCCCTTGCAAGAGCTTCTTGGTACCAGTCTTGTTGGTCGGCACTGCTCGTGTACTATTACACGGCCCGTGTAGTATTAGACGGCCGTGCTAGTTCCTCCTTTGTTGATCTTCGACTCCTTTCTCCTCCGGGCTTGATTCAATCTACTACCACGTTTTGACTCGTGACCTTCTGTCTACTACCATTCTTGAGAATAGCCTTCTACTATCTACGACCACCCTTGTGGATGGCCTTCTACAAACTACGCCGAAGTGCTTACGTGCAATCTAACAAATGAGCTCACTAAACAAGATCTAGATATGCTCATAAGGACATAACATCCATTAGGTCTAATAAGTATACAAAACTAAGGATTTAGACAAGAAAACCAACAATGGCTATGCAAACCCCTTGTAATGTAAACCCAATTAAACCTTCCAATCAACCAACCAAAACATGATAAGAAACGTGTCAAATGCATCGGCTAACGCATGCTTTTCGATGCAGATCACTAGAGATGTCACAGTGCAGGAGTTTAAGGACTTTGAAGAAAAAGTTGTTGATGCGGTCTAAAATAAAGAAAGATATGAAGTGAAGATGTGGATCATGGTTGTCATGGTTGTTGGTCTATATGGTCTATGGAGGGAGAGAAACAAAAGAGTGTCTGAAGGGACAGACTAAAAGCTGAGACAATTGCCTTCCAAATCAAGACTAAAGCTGAATGGCTAAAGTCTAGAGCTGGGGAGATGAGTTGTGCTGCTGCAGGAATTTAACTGGGAGTTGAAAATATGAAATGCTGCAGTGACGTGGATGATGAGCTGAATTGTGCCGGGAATCAAACAGGGAGTTGTAGTTTTGCAGTGCTGTAATGAAAATATGTTTGCTGCAGTGATTAGATTTGATCAGTTTTGCTGGAGTTTGGTTTCTGAGATTCGAAAATTTTGTAATATTAGGGAGTTGAGTTAGCTTGGGTAACGCAGTAATTCGAGATTGTATAGGGCTGGGAGTGAAGGCTTAACCTGCTTGTTTTGTTTATTATTGATTAATCAAAAAGTTCTCACCAAACAAATAGTAAAAAAATCAAATAAAACACAATACATATAAAATAAGAGAAAGTCTCATGTTATACTGACGAACAGTTAGAATAATAATGAAAATTTTCATTTCAATAATTTTTAGAGTAATTTTATAATTATATACATTTTAAAAGTTTTTAAAAATTATAAAAACCTCGGTGCAATAAAGAAAAATAAACATTAAATCACCATATTAGTTACATCAATCATAAAATGACTCTGTCTAAAAGTTAGTCGGTCTAAAATAAGACAGATAAAACAAATATAATTAAACATCAAATAAAAGTACTATAAATATACATCAAATTAGAATGGCTAAATATCAAATAAAAACACTAAGAGAAAAGTGTTTTACAACCCAACGTACTTCACATAAGTGCCAATATAACCTTTTGATAATTAAAAGTGTAAATATAAACATAGATAGTTAATGTAAGTGTAAATATACTCATTCCGATAAATTTTAGCCAAAATTAAGGGAAAAGGCATTTTTGCCCCTATCATAAAACCCCCCCTTCTTCGTTTGCTTATTTATTTTTTTCTTTCTTCTTCTTCGATTTGGGGATTTGCTCAAAAACACTTCTCTCGATTGGGGGCTCCTGCTAAAAAACATGAAATCGGAATGCGTCATCATCGTGGCATCAGCGGGTGGGTGGCATTGGAACGGGGTGGCGTCAAGGCGAAGTGGGGTAAGGTGGTGACGCTAGGGTTTGCGACGAGTGGCGTCGAGCGGCGGCAGAGGTTTGGTGACTGGTGGGGTGGGTGGCGCTATGGCACGCTTGTGCAATCAGGATTATCCAAATGCTAGGGTTCCGACGAGGCGTTAGAGAAAATAAGGTTGGTTCCGGCGAGGGAGAATGAAGGTGACTCTGAAGGCAGCGACGAAGGGTCGTCGGATTCCAACGAGGAGGATAAGCCCGGCTCTTTTGCGAAGACACTGGCACAATCTGATGCAAACAACAGCGGCGGTTTCTTTGTGCCAAGGTACTGCACCAATATAATTTTTCCGAGGCTGGATTACTCGGCGGAATCGCCGTTGCAGACGATTCTGGCCAAGGATGTTCACGGGGAGATTTGGAAGTTTCGGTGGTGGTGGTGGTCTAAGGGTGATGGAAAGTGGTGCTGGAAGGGCAAAATTGTCCTAACATTTCTTTGTTTTAAAGCAAGGGCATTTTAGTCATTTTATGCACGGTCAACGCCGGTCAATGTCGGAATTGGTGTCTTAAGATTATATTAGCACTTTGATTAACTAGTTAGGGCTACTTTTGAACTAAAAATTATTTGAGAGTTATATTGGCACATACTCAAGTAGGTAGGGTTATATTGGTATATATCCCTCATATTTAATAAGAGTAAACAATTGAAAGTAAACGAAAAACTGTAACTATTTAATAAAAGATTCAATACAACCCTCAGAGGGACAATCCGGCATTCATCTTGAGTTTCCAATTGTTGACACCACTTGAAATGACAAAATTCCCTTTAGGCCAAATGTTGAATTTGAATAGATAATTTTACCCTTAAATCGGTGGGCCACACAAAAACATATCTTCACCCTCTTCCTCACCACCACAGCCGCCATCTCCACCCTCTCCCTCACAAGGTCGTTGCCAGGCCACCGTCTCCACCCTATCCCTCATTAGACCACCGACCTCACACCACACCCACCACAACCCCGCTACCCCAAGTCGTCCCATCACCACAACCCACCCGCCTCGCACCACCACCACCGCCCACCAGCCCCATCACCACGAACCGCCCCATCCAATCACCCGGATTCGTTTTGCTAAACCCCAAATTTGCCTCAAACCACATCACCAAACCCCATGTCTTTGAAATCGAAGAGCAGTGAATGGAAGAGCGGCTGTGAATTGAAGGAAGATGACAGAATGGTAAAAAATTGGGGGTATAAATGATACTATGGGCAATCATGTCATTCCATATTTTTTTGTTTTTTATTATTTTAAAGGAGTAAATGACTTTTCATCAAATTCATACCTAAATTTGTCGGAGTGGGTGTTTTTGCACTTTCACTTATTTTCAGCGGTTATATTGGCACATTCAATTGTCAAAAAGTTATATTTGCACTTATGGGATTTATATAGGGTTATATAAGCACATTCATCATTTTAAAACATCAAAGTGTGAACCAAAATGTGTCGTTGATATCGAAAAAATAAAACAACATTAAAAATTAAAAACTATTTCATGCTATTAAAAAATATATAAATAATAAATCTAATATTCGAAAAAAGAAACATCATATTAACTTTGAAACGGTACGTTGAAAAACTAACAAATCAATTAAAATGAAAGTATAAATTAAAAGTTATAATAAAAAATATTAGTAACTTGTGCCAAAAATATAACATGTAAACACAAGATTAACATTAAAAAATCAAATTTTAACTTTAAAACACATAATTTTTGTTTAAAAAAAGAATTTTGAAATATCATAACAAGATATGGTTGGAACATCAAGTATTGAAAATGAAACATCAAATATGATAGCAAAAACAAACCGAATTCTTAACACGCAAGATTCTTACGACCTGAATCATGTATTTTTCAATTATTTGTTTTTAGCAACCCCAAAAAATGATATTTAAACTCATATCTCCCTTGCCTCCAATTTTTTTTTATATATTCTATTGGAACTCATCCCTATATAACACTTGTAAATTGTCTAATTTAACCTTGGTCTAACCATGATATAGTCTCCTACAAGGCTGTTATTTTGAAAGAGTCTGTCTCTTGAAAGATGGTATTTCCATAAGTCATGGAAAGACCAAAGTTTAAAGTGCAAATTAAAATAAATAAATATAAATTTTTCAAGTTATATGAATCGGGTTATAAACTTTATAACTATTACACGTATAATAAATTTTTAATATTGCAACTAAGACTTTTTATCTTGAGTCTGTCTCTTATCTTGATTGGATAGCTCAAGGCTCATCTGGCAGAGAGCATTCAGGAGGAGCACCTTCATTACCCCAGATTAGTGGATTAGTAATAAGTGGGAGTATATGCATGTCTAATGAATTCAAGATATCATTGTAAACACTAGATAAAAAGTCATATAAGCAAGAGCCCTAATGTGGGAAGCTTCGCCTTACCCTATGCACAAGGGCAAAGCCTTCTGGTATGTTGATGAGAGCCATCGCAAGAGAGAACTGATTGCTTTGCAGTGTACAAGCATGATCCAGGATTCTGAAATCACAAAGAGATCCAATATCTCACACACTTTACTGATCAAAATTATCCATGCAGTTATCAATGTTGACTAATAGATTCAACATCGGTATCTGAAGACTTTTCAAGAACCACAGGTGAATTGCCTGCCGATGTTATGGCAAGCACAAGGAAACAATGCACTGAGAAGCAGGAATAACAAAACTAAAATGTGGTTTCAGTCGGAGTTGTTTAAAATGGTGGTCTCAAATATGGTTTAGGCAGTACCAAACCAATACCCCGTATTCAAACATACCATTAATATCCCTACTCCAACTTTGTCTCTTATCTCATTTTCTCCCTCCGTTCTCTATCATCAGTGTCTCTCTCATATAAACATTAGCATTGCAGCTTCTCTTATCTAACCCTCTATCATCCACTTTTTCTCTCAACTCTCTATCATCATCGTTTCTCTCTTAGCTCACTAGCTCTTTCATCCATTTCTTTCTTATTGGTTCTCTATCATCACAGCTTGCTCTTTCATCCATTCTCTATGGTCGGTGTTTCTCTCTCATCCAACTTCCAGTCTTGTCCAACTTTCACTCATTTTCGCTTTCAAAATGATAGCTTCAAACATTAATCTTCCCTTTTGATTCTTGAAAGACATAATTTAAAAATATGGACCAACTTTGTCCACCACCTTTCTCAACCTTTCCCAATTGTGAGCAACTACCACCTGGTCCTCAACTGAAGATTGATTTCCACAGAGACAGAATAGGCCAGCCTATTGCACAGAAATCCTGTGATTACAAGGTCCGGGGAAGGATAGGACCATCAAGGCCAGATGATTTATACAAAGAATATTCACTATTAAAAATGCAGAGAATATTCTCTATTCAAAAAGAGGCACATAATGTTAATGGTGGTCTCTTATTCCTGTGATGCGATTGCCAAATTTAGTAGTGAAGGAAATCTTAAACACAGCAAAGAAAGAGCATACCATATACTTTGGGGCATCATTAACTACTTCAGCAGGTTGATCTGTTCCAACGCTTGCCAAGCATGATCCGTTGCAGCTAAAGTACTTCTGCAGGCTAACAATGATATTGAAAATCATCATGCTAAGAGATGATGGATTAATATTTTTTGTGATTAGGCCATATAGGACCCAAATAACTTAGAACTCCTTGAATGTATTGCACAGATACTCAACTCCAATTAGTTATTTAGAGATGAGGCAGGCCAAAGAAAGGAAGATACTTTCAATCATCGGAAAAATAAGCATGCGGTTGGGCAAGTATCATTAACGACAAGGTAGGTATAAATGTTAAAATTTTCTATAAAATTTTTCAGAAGGTGCCACTCCAATATCTCTTCTCATCTCCTCTTTTTCTATCTCCCTCACCTTTGTTGCCAATAATCATGTCAAAGCACTCTTCTGGACACTATCATAATGTATATTTCCCTTAACTCAGTCCTCGGCATTTGACAAATAACAGAATCTAGAAAAGCAATAAACCAGATCTGAAATCCTAATTTGTTAGATAGATAGGAAGATCAAGCCACTTATCTTTTCAAGCTTAAAGATTTGAAACAGCGTAAAGTGAGGTAGTGGATTCATGTTTGATTGGGAGTTTTACTTCAGATAATTGACAACATGTCAACATCAATAATAATGTCAAAGTCTTCTGGTAAAACTAATTAAATTTATAAGCCAAAACAAAATCAAGCCGCTCAACTATGTTTAACATGTCAAGACCATCCCATATTTTATCACAGAAGCAAGTACTTGTCAAATTGATAAGAGTGTTTCTAACATAATATAATAAGGAATGGATAATAACATGGTCATTCCAGTTAATGATCAGCCTAAAGATATTACAAGTGTCTTAAGACAATTGTTGGCAGAGCTTGGTCATAATCATTTTATCGAGAGGAGGGATCCAGTTAGATATCTCTTTAAAATATGTGATGAGGAGATGGAAAAGGCTGCGGCTGATGGCTAAGTGCAAAGTGCTCTTTTTTTTCCATGCAGGTTCGTAAGCAGCTGAGAGGAAGGAGGGAGATATCAAAAGCATTTTTCTAGTTTCTAGTTGGTAAAAGGCAATAGGAGCTATAGTAACATAGACAAATAATAAATTAAGGCCCACGTAACCAGTCAAAAGCAAAAAAAATAACGAACCAGCATGAAATGTGTTTGTATGAGAGAGAGAGAGAGGGAGCTTAGTGGTCTGTTCATGATTTTTTCAGAAGCACCCAACAAAAAATATCTTACTTCCTACCGAAACTTCGATATTTAGTGTTGAGCTAGAACTCTCGGTTGGGATTTCCATTTCTTGTTTGGCATGTGATTCCAGCAATTAGGTTTTATAGATTGAATATTATGATGTTGTCCTCATTCAGAATAATGTTTTCCCTTATAAATATCCGCTAAAACCAACAAAGTGAAATAAATGACCAGTTTCAGAAAGTTCAACAAATTTTCAGATTCTTAAAGTAACGAGATCAAAGTTGAACTCTAGAATAGTACGGCTAGTATAGAGCATTTCGCTCAAACCTAAATATATGTTGTTCACATAAATATAGTTTTGATTAATGAGACTAGAGAAAGATTGGATGCGTTCAATTTAAGGAGGCAATACAGTAAATAGAGTTAAAAGAGGATATATGGAATATCACTTTGTTGATCATAAGGTAAGGCGAAAAACAGTGGGCCTGGAGTTGGAGTTTAAATATAGCTAAAACTAGAACAAAAACTGTTCCAGATGAGCTGTATGACTGACAATGCGATATCATGAGAGTGTTAGCAGCTAAAGAGTATGTAGAAGGTATGTAAGACTTACACTTCACATTGATTAAGCAATGCAAGCTTGTTGGGGACACATGACAGTCTCATCGACTTGCACACCGATTCACATGATTCCCCTTGCCTATCCAAAACAAGTAAATTGTGGACATTGAACACAATTCCAAATCATGAAAAAAAATTGTCTCCCTGGTATGATAACTAACCTTCCTACGATTATCTTGATGCCTAACAGTCTTGCTTCTGCTTGGGTGTCTGAAATTCCTGTTCCAACAAGCATTAACAATAAAATAAGACCGGACTGACAGTCTCATGGGAGCTACTACAGAATCTCATACAGCAGCTCCAACTCATAGACCATTATCCATGCCCTGC
>JAULKM010000003.1:3157294-3191006 GCA_032355605.1 Rubia tinctorum | reverse complement strand
CCGTCCCACTTCAAATTGCTTATTTACTTTTTCACGGTTTTCAATGAGCATGTTTGACCATAAATATCTCCAGTTACATATAATAATATTGCATGAAAAAATAATATTTAGAAAATAGATGTTAAGACAAATATAACAATATCTCATATGATATATTTATTATTTATATATTAATATTTATTTAGGGTCAAAGTTTGTAAAGTTTGACTATCAAAAAGTAAATAAGCAATTTCAAATGGGACGGAAGTTGTAGGCTAACATATGCATGTTTTAACAAAATATAATCAATTCATACGTTAACATATACTCTACCTCTTGGAAAAGTTTCATAATTCATACTTATAGTTTTCAAATAATTTTGTGTTTTAATACTCCCTCTGTCTCATTTCAAGTTGCAATTTAACTATTCATCTAGTTAAAACTTCTTAACTTTGACCCTAAAATTGAATTGATATATAATTTTAAATACTATTGTGCGATACATTGCTAGATTCTTTAAAACATATATTTTCAAAATATCAAAATTTTACAAATTTTAATTATCCTTATTGAAACATATTAAGGACCAAACATTTTTCAGTTCAACTGTTAAAAGTCAAAAGGTGAAGTATGAAATGGGACGAAGGTAGTACAAACGATATGTCCTGAAAGGTAAAAGATGTATAATCTATATGAAAATTATTAGCAACATTTAGTTTGTTTTCTAATGTTCTTCTCAAGGTCTTACATCTTCATAACCATATAATTTATACATATACTGCTTCAGAAGTTTAAATAATAGTTCCATTCACATCAGATTCCACAAAATAAGCTATGTGATTAATGTTAATAATTCATACCTTAGACAATATTTATTTGAAGAATTCGATCCGATGTAGGCAAAATTTCATGTGCTTGGAGGTTGGAACTGAATTTCATTAGTTTCAAATTGAAATTAAGTTGTTTCAATCAGATTAACTTCGATGCACAGGGTGCTTGAAATTTCATCCGTTCCAATTGCAAGTAGGAGATCATCAGAGAACGGTCAGTCGATTGGAGAATTCATCGGAGAAGGAATGAATTGATCGGATGGGAGGGGATTTTGTTGTTGGCGTGATATTTAGGAAGGAATCAGTGTGAAATCTTGTTTTTGGGTGAACTTTGGGAAGGAACAAGAGTGGAACCATTTTGGAAAGACCCAATTATTTCTTCCAAATCTGACCTACGAAAATTGCTTCATTTTTGTTAATTGCAAATAGGCCCCAACATGTCCATACACTTATGGACATGCCACCTGTCAGGAGACCCCCCTCTTTCTCAAATATTTTTGCAAACACTTAATGTAAAGAAATGAATGGATCCATTGGAACAATTAATTGGAAGTTGTGTGTACACAAGCACGTTAACATAGCATGCCCAACACATAAGTTTAGTGGGTTTCATTTTAAAATCAATTAGTTATTAGAAGAAGTACTAATTCCCTAATTTTATATACTAGCTCTAGTGGAAAATAGACTTGTAATTAATTACTTTTAACCCCAGTTCCTTAAAAATAAGTTCAAAATAGAAGTTAAAAGTTCTTTGGCTGCGATTTTATGTACAACTATAAATAAAAGTTCATTGTTGACTACGATTACTTAAAAGCATATTTAAAAGTAACTTTTGACTGTAGTTTCGTAAAAACCAAAGTCAAAAGTTCAAAATCATACAGAACATGCAGGGACCAATGTCGGTAGGCTATTTGAAGAACAAATTTTTTTGGGAAAATGGGTTAATCAACATCGAAAATCCAAACACAAATCGTTGCTGACTTTTAAATTTGGCTCAATTCCAGCTCAATTTTGAAGGTCCGACTAATTAAATAATATCCAGCCCTCCTAACATTAAACTCAAATTTTTCCCAAATTATTTCTTTCCTCTTGCTTTCCACAACTTTATCACTCTTTTTTACCACCCCTAAGAAACTGCGGGTTTTCTTATCAGAAGACCATCTCCCACAAAGCATGCCATCTACAAGACACCTCATTTTTTCATCCACTGTGGATCTACTAACCAACGTCGCATCCTCCCTCATGGTCGTGAGCCTCCAGTGCCAACACAAATATGCTCACCATCACTGCGAGCCTCTGGCGCCTTCCGCAAATTACATAGTGATACTGCAAGTGGTAGTTTCGAATCCAGCCCATCTCTATTGTATCTTGATGTGGCTGGCTCCTTTCAAATAATGATAGGTCCCTGAATTAGCTCATGGCAAGTCACATGCCCTTTGAGTACTTGTAAATGTCCCCGAGTTGATCTTAGGGAAGAAATTCTAATGCCGAAGTTGGTATAATACTGTAATATATCTTTTTTATTCTGTAGTTTTTACATACCATTTCTGAGCGGTTCTTCTCTATATTTATAGTTTCTCTGTTTCCTGATTGTATTCTAACCATCGTGCCATTATCTTTCGATTGTGTTCTTCATTGTGCATAACACGTCCAGATATAGGGTGTCGTGACCTCTTTGGCTTGTAGTGTTTTCTCCAATATCTATGGTGAGTGTTATTGTTGTGCATGAGGCTTTATTGAACGAGCAAGTTCACCTATGCCTGTTAATGAAGTGTCTACTTTGTGTTTCTTGACTTTGCTATTTCGTTGTACTTTGTTAACTTGATCAGACCGATCGAGTCATGTATGCCACCTGCCTTTTTATTTTGTTTAGTGAACCATTCTGGATGGGTCA
Organism: Rubia tinctorum; assembly: GCA_032355605.1. Taxonomy (NCBI): domain Eukaryota; kingdom Viridiplantae; phylum Streptophyta; class Magnoliopsida; order Gentianales; family Rubiaceae; genus Rubia; species Rubia tinctorum. The sequence goes on along the minus strand of JAULKM010000003.1, from coordinate 3,188,303 downwards.
TACATACCATAAGCCTCTCAACCACGAATTCATATCAATGGAGCATGAAAAAATTATGAGACCAATGGGTATGATGCAGTGTTTGAAGGGATTCTTGGATTAGAAAACAACATTTGTGCATATTGGTCGCGCGGTTTAGGTTAAGCAAAGTTGGATGGCTTTGTGGGTATAATATGTATCATGAACTTTCCTCTGAAATTGATTTTATAGTCATTGGCCAATTGATTATCATGACGTTTGGTAGTTGGAGTATAGTTCTATATTTGTAGGATAAGCGAGATTCAATATCCTTATAATCTTGGGGGTTGGTTATTAGTGGGAGAAAATTGGAGAAATAATGCAATATAAACTTAATTTCTTATGTTGTAATAATAAATAAGCATGTTTCCCTATATTGGGGTGAGACTCTTCTGATTCTCAACTGACACACGTTACTTTTATTACATCGAGAAGGTACGAGGACTTCTAAAAAGTTACTTTATACTTTGTATTCCATGAATATACTATAAAAGGTTGTGGTGAGTAGGGGGATTACCACTTATCATAATTGTCATTTTTATTTGTAGGTTATGCTTGCACCTCAGAAAGTTGTGTATTGGTACACCGAAGGACATAGATCAGGTAAATAACAGTGGCTTAGGAACCTGACAACCGCCGCCGAGCATCTCCTTTACGGTGCTGCCATCAATGTGACTTAAACGACCGCTGACGCTGCTTCACCAGGCTCCTCGTTGATTACTATTGATCGTTAAAGCCTACATTATCACATAACCAATGGAATTTGGTTTTAAATCTAATTTCTAAATTTTAAAATCCAACTATCAATAAATCAGGTAAGTCTTCTTTACCTTAGATTTTTTTTTTATTTTGGAGGTTCTTATCAAATGACTGGTGAAAAGAATCTTCTACACGATGTTATCACTGTTGAATATGTTGATATTATTCTACCTGATAGAATTATATCCACCGACGTACACCAAGACACTTAATGACTTGGGAATATTATTCTTCCACATGTTTTACATATCACTTAATTAGGTTGCAATTTATTATCTTGTGCTAAATTACTTGATATCCTTAACAGTCTAGCTATGTTTACCGAAAATATATGCATATTACAGGACATTAGGTCGAGACAATGATTGGCATGGATGAATAACTGGGTGGAGTTTATTGGCTTTGAACATTCTAATATATTTTTTTGTGTCACGCATCCCGCTCATTTCTGATGGCTCTAAGTCATCCATTTTTTGCGAGTCTTTGGCGCTTTAGTCATCCACCCACGTTGGCATTTTCTTCTGTTTATTTTGTTAAAGTAGTTATTGATAATTCAATAACATTGTTTCCAGATCTATCTCTTATTGAGCAAAACAATATAGGAATAATTTTTCCTTTAAATTTAAAAAAACTTCTCGGTCTTTCGAGTTAGTTCATTATGATGTTTAGGGGCCTTACGAATCTTTTTCTACTAGTGGGCATTTTATTTTTTAACCACTGTTGATGACTACTCTGAGTTGTTTGGGTTCATCTACTTAGTCCTAAATCATAGGTTGCTCCCACATTCAAGGAATTTGATGCTCTTATACTGAGACAATTTAGGCATTGTATCTGCAGGGTTTGAGCAGATAATGACACATATTTTTTACCACGCCAGTCATACTATGCAGAAACTGGAATTTTGTTTGTAATTTCCACTATTGATACACCTCGGAATAATTGTTGTGTTGAACGCAAGCATCAACATCTCCTCAACATTGCTCGTGCTTTTCAGTTTCAGGCTCGTTTACCAATTGATTTCTGGGGAGAATGTGTTTGGTATGTGGCTTATCTGTTCAACCGCAGTCCTACTCCGTTACTTGATGGTAAAACTCCTTATCAATTGTTGAATAGACGTGAACCCAATTTTTTTCTACTATGTGTTTTTGAATTTCTATACTTTGCTTCTCAAGTACCTTGAAGATGAGAAAATTTTGCCTCTCGAAGGTGCCGGGGTGTCTTTCTTAGTTACTCCACGGGAAGAAGGCATGACGTGTTTATAATTTGGACTCTCGGACTTTATTCCATAGTCGAGATGTTGTGTTTTATGCAGATTAGTTTCCCTATGCTTCTTTCGATCCTAGGCCCTAGATGACGTAGTTTTCACCATGTCAACGACGCCATCATGCACCGTCGGTCATTTTTCCCTACATCGGAATCAGCACTGATCCCCTCGTCCCACCTGTCACCGATTCTTTTATCTCCATGATGCCAATAACCATCACGTATCCACCATCGTTTCCTCTCCGCCGCCTAAATTCTAATCGCCAATCTTTTGGGAGCTCGTCACAGGAGCCGCCGTCATGCAATGCCCAAGTACCCACCAATCCGGTCCCGTCGCCTCCCTCTGTCGACCTTGCGATCTCGCCCTCTCCTGAGATTGGGCTCCGGCTCTGGTCACCTCATACGAGATAGCTTTTGAGCCTGAGTCAAAGGTAGCACACGGTTCTATTCGGCTGTGTTCACGTGCTCATTGCCCGCTTGCTCATTAACAAGATTATGTTTGCTCTGCCATCTCCAAAGCCCTCCTAATACTGCTCCAACCTTTTCTCCTTAGTCACTTCCCTTGTGTATTACTTATCCCATTGTTGATTATGTTTCCAGTGATATGTTTTCAATTTCACATTCTTGATTTGAGGGTGCAATGATTTCTGGCACAGATCCTTCTTTGTATGCCAATGCTTCTCGTTTTACGCATTAGCAACCAACAATGACAGAGGAAATTGATGTACTTGAATGTAACAATACTTGGGTTATGTCTGCTGTCCCACCACGAAAGTCTGCTATTGGCTGTAAGTGGGTATTGCATAATAAATATAAGTCGGATGGCTCTATATAGCATTATAAAGTTCGTCTTGTTATTTTGGGTAATCGTTAGACCGAAGGGATTGATTTTAAAGAAAATTCTCCCCATGTTTCTAAGATGATTTTTGTTCACATATTTATTTTTATTGTGGTAGTTAAAGGTTTGGATAGATGGATATTCATAATTCATTTTTACATGCTGATCTTGAAGAGGAGGTGTCCATGCACCCCCCCTGGTTATCCTTTTTTGATTCCGGTCTTGTGTGTAGCCTTCAAAAGTCTTTATATGGTTTTCGTTAGCCTCCTCATAATTGGTTTACAAAACTAGCGACTGGCTTGCATTATTTGGTTTCATACAAAGGCAGATAACTCAAAGTTTTCTTACATTCGAGATTCCCAGGATTTACACGTTCTGATTTGTGATGATAATTTGATTATTTCTGCTTCTTCGCCTTCTTTCGTGGATGAATTAAAATTGTACTTGGGTTCTTGTTTTTATATGACTGATCTTACTCCCTTTAATAACTCTCTTAGGATCGAGCTAGCTCACAGTTCAGAAGGGATGTTTCATTTTCAAGGGAAATATATTCTTGATATTTTGTCTGATAATGGTTTGTTAGAAGCCAAACCAAGTGATCCCAATGGAACAGGGTAATGGGTTGGCACACACATTTTGGCCCTAGTTTGATGATCTCGCACGTTATCGTCGATTGATTGGGAGAATGATCTATCTCACTATCACTCGACCTGAGTTAAGTTATTTTGTTCACACGCTTTCTCAATTTATTTAGGAGTCGCGTGTTACTCACTGACATGCTTCTTTATGTGTTTTACACTACTTAAAACATCATCCAGGTCAAGGACTTTTCCTTTCTGCTAAGTTCCTTGCATTTGACTGCTTATTGTGATTTAGAGTGGGGTGCTTGTCTTGTTACTCGACGTTCTATGTCTGGATATTTAGTAATTATTGATGAATCTCTTGTATCTTGGAAAAGTAAGAATCATCCAACCTCTGCAGAAGCAAAATATCGTGTCATGGTTTTGGTTTATTGTGAGTTAATTTGGCTTAAGTATCTTCTTTGTTTGCTTGGTGTTGGTCATTCTTCTCCCATGACTCTCTTATGTGGTATTCAAGCAGCTATACAGATTGCAGTTGATCCCATTTTTCATGAGCGTACGAAACATATTGGAAATTAATTGTCATTTTGTTTGGGATCTTGTTCAATCGTATGAGGTCGTCACTCATCATATCGACACCTCAAGTCAACCCGCATATATCTTTACTAAAGCACTTGGCCCTCATCAGTTTCAACTTCTTCTTTGCACATTGGGTATTTTAGATCTTCACGCTCCAATATAAGGAGGAGTATTGAGAATATATATATATATACACATATGATATTTTGTAATATTCTAATTAATATTTTTAGATTCTGTAATATTCTTTTCATGTTAGACTTAGTATTATATTAAAACTCTTATCATAATATGATTGTAGCCTAGAATCATGTTCCTTAAGACATTTGGTCTTGCCTTATACATAGGGTCTTTTATAATGAATACATTCACTCAATTATATTATACATGCCTAAATTAAGATATAACCTAATTTTATATATATTGCAGAGTATAAAAATTAAAACCTCAAATTGATTTGAAAAATTAGTCAAATAAATACTCAAGGCAAAATAAAATATCACTAATCATTTCATTTATATGTTTACAGTTTATTTTTATAGGGTCAACATTTGATTTTGATTGCAAAAATTCACTGTTGAAAACATTAAAATATTTTTTATATAGGATCTTGTTATATTTTCATAGTTCATGTTTTAGAAAGGAAATTTTTGTATAATTTTTCATTACATGTCAGTCATTTTTTTAATCTTTGTATTTTGAAGTGAAATATATAGCAAATCTTGGACGGAGGGCTAGCAGCTGTAGTGATTAAGATAAATGATAAGCAAATAATCGAGCATGATACTCGAAATCATGAATATCGATCTGTTCCAGGCTTCCAGCTACTGTAACCATGGTGATTAACTTTATTGGGGCATCTCTGATCTGAACTCATCATTTAATTATGACGTCTGTGCTCTGAATCTAGCTGGAGTTGATAATTTCATGGTAACCCAATACAAAATTACTTCCTTTGTTTCATTGGAGGTAACAAACTTTTTTATTTTTATATTTATTTTTGTGAATTTGACATTATTTTCTTTTATGGTAAGATTTCTTTAATTTCATCCACTCATTCTATTTTTTCCTTTATAAATTCAATTTCTTCCACTCATTTCATTCACCTAAATCAAAGAACCTAAGGTTATGGTGTCACATCCAACGAAACGGAGGTAGTATTCAAATATCTATTCGATTACTTATTTTTAATGTTTTCAAATATCTCTAATAATTTGTCATTCACGTCTTCATTATACAACTATATATATATATATATATTTGGAAGCGACGTCTGTTATATGTTCCAAACTCGGAACATGTGTTTTGATTGTTGAATTAATGATAAACTGCTCCGAAAATTCATTAGACAACATTTGGTTTATAACCGCCGTCTAACCTAGGATGATCGACTGTGGTTGGGCTTGAACCGCGTTTGAAAAAATTGTACAATGGCTCTGGTGTTTATTATTTTCTACTTCTGAGGGAATTTCCGAAGTCGGAATATGTGCATGTAGGGAACTAAAGTAGACAACGACGGCTGACAGCCATCTCACATACCCTACAAAAATATGCACTAAAAGCAACTATTTAATGCACTTCTGAGGGCGCTTCCGAAGGAGGAGGGGCCTTTAGAATACACTTCCAAAGTCGGTGCCGCATTCAGAAATGCCTTTGAAGTGCACTAAAATAGACAATGGCGGTTGAACTGCTGTTTAAGAAACCCTACAAGCGTTTACACTAAAAGATACTTATTTAAAGCATTTTCGAAAGGGGCATCAAGTGCATTTCAAATACACAAATGATATGAAATGAAAAAATAGAGATGTGAAAAGTACCAAAGTAAAAATACACCTCCTATTAATCAATCCAAGTTTTTAAGAACCAATCTAAGTTAGGTTATGAAAATCCATCATAGATCTATAACAACCCATGAAAAAATGAAGAAACTAAGAAAACCTAAGGAAAAACTAGGGTTTTAGAGGCCATGTCGGGCTCAAGAAGATAGGGATGAATAAGTAGTATTTTTATATGTGGAGGAGAGATGGAAAAAAGAGGGAAAAGATAGAGGCATTGAAACTCGCGTTTATTTGGTGCAGGGCACAGTCCGTGCCAACTAACTGTACGGTTCTATGGTTCACGAGACATGGGCTGTTCGTTTTTCCACAGACCGTTCTTTAGTTTCGGTTCCAACTTGTTTCCATCGGAATGGGTGAACCGTTGATCCATTTTCGGAGTTGTTTTAGTTGATTTTATAGTGCTCGCAAAGAAGAATCCAACGATACTATTCTTAAGTTCCAATTCATCTCGGATATTTACTAGAAAGTGCTTCCAACTCTCAGATCATTATTCATCCGCTACTTTGCCTTCCATCTTTAATCTCTCTTCTGCTACTTTGTAAGTGGCCTTCCTCCTTCTACCATGCTTGCGAATTGCCTACCTCAATATTATAACAAAACAAGTATAAATTGACCCAGTCATTGAGGCAAAACACACTAGCTACTAAATGCTTACAAAATAGGAAATTAGGGGATAAAATCACACAAGGTGATTCTAACTCCCATATTTGGTAAAACAACTAATAAACTAGTTATCGATCAACAAAAGAATCTAAAAAGTAATGCTCTAAGAAATCATGCAATTTTCTGTCTCATCACTAGTTGTGAAAGGACTTTGGGGATTTGGAAACACTAATGTTATTAAAGGTTATTATGATGTACCTTAACTTCAACTAGTTTGAAAGGTTTGATTTAGTTGAATTTCATGAACCTAGACTAGTACATAGTTACTCGTCGAATGTATTGATGAGTGAGAGGTATCTCTGCTTAAAGCCATATATGGTTATTGTTTAGGGAAACAATAAACCCTCCAATACTCCACGTGATTGGTCGAAGAAATTAATTTGTTATAAAAGGAACCATGGGAAAATATTTCTCCAAAAAATTCATTCATGCAAAGAAAACCACGAAGTTATCCACAACGTTTTACTAAATCACAGCATGGTGAATGATGGAAAATATATTAACAAAATGAAGAGATTACCTATTAGAGGCAATCTCCCTTATGGCCACATCATGTGGATGACTTCTTGTAGATTGTCAAGGGTTAAGTTTTCTACCTTGACCGTTGTTTTCACATAACAGTGATTCAAAATCAACCGAATGTCTACAGATGAATCCTTAAAATCAATATGTAATTAGGACTTATCTTTGTGTTTTATATCATATTTAATGAAATAATTGGCACACACTATCAATAATTAACTATCCATAACTGCATATAACAAAAACCAAAACAAACATGCATCAACAAAAAAATGAAACAACCATTGTCTTATCAAGTCCAAGCATTTACATGCGGTCTGCGGATCGACAAAGTCAATCTTAACCCCTGCTCTTCCAACCACCTTCAGCCGCCCTTTCCATGGCTTGCACACCTGGCCCATGTCGCTCCAAAAAATGAGTCCATCACAAAGGAATATGTTGGAGAATGGGATGCGGCATATTCGACAGCAATGGCAGAGATGAGACAACGACTTTTGATGGAGATCAAGTGGAGGTGGTTTGCGAGGGTTTCAAACCAGTCGAGAAATTTGGTCATAAAGTGGTGCAGAAGAAATAAATGGACAGGTAATGGATGTCACCATCTTCTGTTTCTAGGGAATCCCCAATACTAATCTGTTAGGGTGGATAACAAAATATGAAAATTGTTTGGAGATCTACAGCATGCAAGAAAATAAGGGTTTATAGAAGGGGGTGGGTTTTAAGCTTTTGCAGGTGTTAGGATGCAGTTGTTATAAATAAAGTCACTTTACCAAAGAAGGTGGTTGAACCGTCTCCTGCCCTCACTTGATAAATGATCCAAAATCGAAACATTGTTCGAATATATTTTAAACTCCGTTAGACACAATTACGATACTAATTGGAGAGTTGAAATAGAAAATGGTAAAGAAAAATAACCTCTTTTTAATTCAACCATGGTTCTGAAATCGGAATATGTTGTAGTAGATTACACACCGTCTCCTAGAAACGCCCTCAAATTTTGAACCATCCCATGAAAATACATCTTTTCCTTCTAGGTCCCGTAACCAAACTCCAAAATACCATTGCTCCAATTATCCTTTTATTCATTTAAATTACATCTTTGCACGAGTTCATATTCATTAAGGATGGGTAAAAGGAGGGGGGAAGGAAACCAACTAATCCTTCACCATCTACGGTGAATCTGTTTTGGGAAGAACCTTAGGAAATTGTCGTTACGAGGAAATGAGCTATTACGCGGTACACCAAAAGATAAAGGGCCCACGAGCATTCTCTGGACCCCACATCCAATTAGGAATTCTTCAGCAGGGCAACAGAGGATCGTTATATGCAATGGCTACGCCGAAAATGTAATGAAACCAAGGTGTTGAACCCCAATTCCGTACTTGATTTACATTTTGTATACATATTGGATTATTTCCGACCCCATTATATGCATAACCTAATTATGATGAAGTAATACATTTTTTACAAATTTGGAAAAATTATGTGACAATGATGAGGTAACCAAGATTAATGGACTTACTGTTACTGTTAGTAAATTCATGATCAATGATGTATTTCGGTGTCCTTAGATTGACCCTATATTTTTATACCTCTATGCCCCGAATGACCCTTAGATTTCCATCAACAATTTTGGTCAGATAAGACAGACTCCCAATCACTGTAACCTGTAGAAGTGGGGCAGAAGTATTTCAGGATACAGGGGGACAAAGTAGGGCAAAGGACAAATATGATTTTTCGGTGTTAACCGTGGAGCAATGATTAGTTTTTGAGTGGGTTTCCATGAATGTCCTTCTATAGGATGGCTTGTGTCCGAGCCCACCATTGGAATCGTTATGATCTACTATTAAATTATGGAGAATTAATTGTTGAATCCCAGCTTCATAATATTGTCCTACATGAACAAAGCCGTCAGCACAGCGAATAAGGAATTCCCTTACGAGTACTTGGTCACTAGGATGGTGAAAGAAAACGGTGTTGTACCCATAGACTGCACACTGTGCCTTGCATACTACAATCACAAATGACTCGACCTGAAGTTACTCTAATTGGATTAAAATAAAAATAAAAACAGGGTGAAGTTGGTTCTGGGGGCAATGACTAGAAGTGCAAAAAGAGCTAGAGTTTTGGTGACGGGGGACATGGTCATGGACAGGTATTGAATCACACGTCATTCCTTATCAATCGTGGTCTTATCAACCATCGAGGATGTTGACTTCCATCGTGTTTGTGTACAGGAATTAAGAGAGGATTATAGTGGAAGTGGAAGTAGATGTTTGTTTGTTTCAATAGCCAAATGGAAGCCCTGCAAACGGGTGTGAAGGAAATGAAGGTCGAGCAAGAAACTTACCTTTGGGTAAAAGGGATTGAGATTGCTTTAAGTGAAGAAAAGCGGATATGATGAGGACGAAGATGCAGAACATGTCACATTGCACCTATGTGCTCCCTAAAAATGTCCTTGTTACATATTTTAGAATTTGTGAAAATGTAAACCAATTTTATTCATTTCGGGATTGAAGATTGGATTGTAATATCACATTTTACATATTTTTGTATTGTTATAGTACATGGTAAAAAAAATTGTATAAGTCAGTGGACTCAGTATCAAGTTTACCGTGATTGTGAGTCGTCGTGTTAAGTAAAGGCAAAACTTGATTCCAATAGTGAATATAATAAGTTTTCGATTGTTGTACCAGAATCAGATATTTGAATCATGACCGAAATGTACTTTCGTCCTCAATTCCGATTTTGGATCATTAACTTGTTTCGAATCCAATATCCATTTCGAAACAAGCACTAGTAAAATAAAAGTCCATAGATTTATTACATAAAATGATTCTGATATAGATTAAACGTTTGGAAAACTTGTTTGATGACAAGAACCATACTTTTTTTAATATGCAGTTATCTAATTCTAAAAGCAACAAGATAAATAATGTTATGATAATAGAGGACCATCACTTGCTGAACAGCAATAAGATGGAGGGCATAATCAACACTAAAAAACAATCTATCAGTATAGAACGATACTCTATTTAATCTTGGAAGAAACCTATGTTACTATACATTTGCCAAATTAATCAAGAAAATTTTATTAGTTGAAAAAATAATTGACTGCACAACTCTCATGAAAAAATAGGAAGTGACAACCCTTATAGTTTTGTTGTGTGCTGTGTTCAACAACCTATACGTAGTATGGTTTGAACGTGTGTGACATTTTCTTAACCTACAAAAACATAATGCCAAAATAAGCTTATGAAGATGACATACAGCACCAAATTAATTAACTTTAACGCCATATATTCATGTACACACCAAACCAACATAGTATATAACGCGGTTGAAGTTTTCAAAACAGCGTGAATGTAAAACAAATAGACGTGACCAGTGAACTACACGGTTCGTATACTACAAAAACTAGCATTTAATGAATCTTGAATCTCAACTAAAACACGTAAGTTTCTGTTACCAAAAAATAACTCCATGATTTACGAACTCAAGAGCATATTTAGTATTTGTCCTAACTCCTGAACAACAATTTTACATCAATTGGTATATTTGAAGCAATCGATCTGTTCATAATAACTAATGAATTTTATTAATTTTTCGTGGCTCATTTTTATTAGTTTTTTTTAAAATCATTCAAAGATGATGGGAAAAACGGCTAGCAGCAATTGCCGTTAATGGAATTGACATCCAACCTTACTAGTGTTAAGCAATAACTAGCATATTGCAAGAATATCTAAATTACATATCAACTAGACTGATCGTCTGGACTACTACAGATTAGACATCCAATAAAATTGTAATATCGCCCTCGGAAAGGAACACATCATGAATCAAAATCATTACGCCAAACAGGGATCTTTTACAATTGTAACACCACTTGATCCAACCACTGGTGGAGAATGCCTCATTAAAGGCGGTTTTAAAGGACCATAGAAGTAACTTTATAGATTACTTCTATGGTAGTGATTTTGATCGAAATCAATCAAAGTCGGTTCGAAAAGTTCCTCTAATTATGGTCCGAAATAGGTTCCGAATTCGGAACCTGTTTCTGATGTCCCAAAAAAAAGCTGCCCGGCAGTGCAAAACAAACCTAAATCTGGGGAACAAATATACATCACCCAACACACGTCAATATGAACAAAAGAAAGATAAATACACAGATACAACACCCAATACATTGAAGGGAAAGGAAACACAGCAACATCAACCGGCAGAGGTGAGCGAGGTGACATCGATGAGCAGTGACAGAGGCGGTGGAGGGGAGCAGCTGCATAGGCCACTGAGGCGATGGAGAAGGGGCTTTCACCAACGTAACAAATGAGCAACAACGGCTGAAACCTCTGTCACAGTGGAGCCTTTCCAACGGCGGTGACGGAAGAGCAAGAGGGAGGTGCACGACGGAAGGTCAGCGGGGACAGCGGGAGGGCAGGGGGAAGGCGAAGAGAAATGAGGGACGACAGAAGAGAATTAGTCAGATCTGGGAGTTGAATTGAAAATAACTTAGGGAAGAAAAGTAGTAAACCCTAGGTATTTATATTTAGGCTCAAAATGTAAACAAAGAAACCCAATTAAAGGCGGTTCTTCAAGAACAACCTTTAATCAATGAAAACGTGTCTTTAAAATTTCCGGGGTGACTTGGGAGAGAGTTCCAAACTCGGAACCTCCCTTGGATCCTCTTTAAAGGCGGTTACTCAAGAACTTTCTTTGATTGAGTGCCTTTAATAAAGAGTTCTCCACTATTGAACTACGATCTATGATGTTCAAACTGTAAACACCTTGAAAATACAGATCTGATGGATCTAAATTAATGGAAACCCAAAGATAAAGCCACAATTAGAATATGAATATCCACTTGGACCCAAGAATGTGAATAGCTCGGATCCACAATATGAGATTATTAATATCGAGAAGATGAGGTACCAAATATAAGTATGTTGATGAAGTAGAGCAGCTATCTCATCATCTGTGACTGTAACTCAATGTGGATCACGAGGAGCAAAACGACAGTTAGGGGTTCAGTCTAAGCAAAAATAGTTGCAAGAAAACCTGTGACCACATAGTCAGATAAATTTAGAGGCTTCCTAGAAACATCAAGCATCATGGTAGTCATGCGATGAGTACGTGTAGGTGGTGGATCAGAAGAGTCATCAGAATAATCTGAAAATGACGGAGGTGAACCAGGTGACAGAGAATGAGATCAAATTGGAGACCCGGGATTAGGGACTGGAGGTTCAACCTTGAAAGAAGCATGAATATCAACGAAGGAAATTGTGGGTGTAGTGGCAGATAGTAAATCAGAGAGATCCAAAAAAGTATAGACTTCCAGAGAGAATAGAGATACAAAAGTAGTTCCACTGGCAAAGGGAAAGAAAATGTCATCAAAAAGAGCATGTTCGGTGACACAAATATTCTGAGATGTACTATCCAAATAGTGATATCCTTTGTATTGGGAGTTGAAGCGAATAAAAATGCAGAGCGAATTGTGTGGAGTGAGTTTCTGATCTACATGTAGGTGAAAATAAAGATACACACGACAACCAAAGGTACATGAAGTTCGATTATATTGGAAGCTAAACATTAATAACTTTAAATAGTGATCGCCCACCAAGAACAAGGGTGGGAAACTGGTTGATGGTATCAGTGGCTTTGTCAAAACCATCTGTCATACTTAGAGAAGGGAACGTGTGAGTGATATAACGTAGACATTCCAATTTCTATGATATAATGGTTATCGAGTTTATCCAGACCGTTCTACTCATGAGTATACGGGTAAGAAGTTCGATAATGAATGCCCTTTGTACGAAAGTTAAAATGTAAGCATTGACGAATTTTGTCCCTTGTCACTTTGAAAAACCCTAATGGTGGAAGAGAATTAGTTTATCATATATGCTTCAAAGTGACGATAAACATCCCAAAAATCATATTTACATTGTTGTGGGTAAAACCATGAGAGTCGGGAATGATCGTCAAGGAAAATAGCACAATAAGATAAACAACCAGTGGCTAAAACATGAAAGGACCCCTATAAATCACATTGGACAATATTAAGCAAAATCGCAGCACGTTTGTCATTTTCATGAAAGGATAAATATTTCCCTTTAAAATTTTCATACGCATCACAAAGAGTTGTTTTAGAAAAAATTGATGAGATAGATAAGGAACCAAAAGCTCGCAAGGGTAAATAATAAAATATGGATCATAACCAAGCCTAGAATGCCAAGTTTCAAAAGATGCATGCGACTTATTTGAATCCCCAACAGACAATAAGGCTAATGCACCATATTCTAAACCACATAGTCCATTTTAATTAAGACCATAATCCAAAGTTTTCCTAGTGATTTTATATCGAATAATAAATGAGTGATCATCAAAGAAAACTACAAAGTTTGAATCGTGAGTTAACTTGTTAATCAAAAAATGATTTTTATTGATAGCAGAAATAATAAGCACATTATAATGAGATATAGGCTTAGAAATATGAGAATCACCGATATGAGTAATGGGAGTTGAGGGTCATTAAAAACAATGATATGGTTGGACCATGATAAGGAACCACATGAACAACTGTAGTAGGGATGATGTCATGTTCTTTGTGGCTCCAGAGTCTACAATCCATATAGAGCCATGGTGCCTACTATTATAAGAAGAAGTAGACGGCTAAAAAGATGTAGTTGAGTGTGCTTGACTATCTGAACAAATCTGAGAAGACAAGTAGTAGCAAAAAGAAGTGGTAAGCATTTATGATAAAAGACAACAATAAAAACCTAAGAGGGCGATACAAATATCTAAGCTAACTCCATGGATAGAGATATGTCAAGGCTTGATCAAACATCTGAAGGTCATGTTAAAGATCCTCTAAGTGATTTGGCAGGACCTATGACCAGTTCAAGGAAGAAACTTATGGATACAGCCTTGAAAGCATTTATAAATAAGATTCATGATGAAGATTTAAAGACCAAAAGGAGGATATATTGGATGAAGGACACTTTTGTCTCTGAGGATTAAGTTCATGAAGATGAATAAAAATGAAGTGTCTTAAAAAGAACTAGTTGGACTTTCATTTAGTGGGCTGGTTCAACAATAGTTTATAGCTTTATTAATTTGGTTTTTCTTTTATTTTGGCCCATGATTATCTCGGCCATGCTGACCCAATTCGAGATAATCCATGGGTGCATTTAGGTCTTTGAAGATCAATTCAAATCTGATTAGATTTGGTTAGATTAGATTTGATCATATTTGGAAAGATTAGATAAAATTTGATAAGATTTGGTAAGATAGAATAAGGCATAATTAGGCTAAGTTTTAGCTCATGAATTCAGCCAATATTAGGTTTAAATAAGGTAGTTTAGTTTGATATGGTTTTAGATTCTTAAAGCTGTCACAAGTCATTCCAGTTTCTGTCATGATTTACCAAATCCTTCCTTCTAATGGCCAGACCTATCCACTATAAATAGAGGATGGTCTTCAACATTTTTAGTGATATTTTATCAATCAAATAAATCATATTTTAAGTATCAGCTCGTTTCTTATTCAAGATTCTAAACCGTTAGGTTTTGTGATTTTGATTTAGTGCTTAGAACCTTGTTTTATGTAGAATCCATGCAAGTGGCGTTTGATTCGTGGAGTATGCCTTGTGTCACTGAAGATCAAGTTGTGTTCATCAATTGAATTCGAGTGTGTCTTCTTTCCATAAAGAAGGTTCTTCGAACCAACATTTGACGAGTGCTTCTAAACATTACGCAAACTGGATCTTCATAAGGAAATTCAAATTAGTTTGTATCAGAGCAAAGAAAAAGAACTTTTCGGCCATCAATCAGAGATTTTTTGAGTTTTATGTTTTAGTTTAAAATTTTCAATTCATAAACTCAAGAAGATTGAATCTTAAGTCGAAGGACATCGAAAAGGATCCAAACTTTGGAATTCTTTGGTATAACCATCCGCCTTCACCTTCATACGTCTCACCTTCACGATAAGTTTCGTAGTTTATAGACTTTAAACATTTTATAGGTATGTGATATTTTTGTCCACTCTACTAAAAAAATATTGCATTAACATAATCCACTACTTTTCTGTAATTGTTCTTTGGTTTCCTTGATCTTCAATTGCTTCTTAAATTTTTGATTACATCTACACATAAATTGTCATAAAAAGTCCATCCAGAATACGATCTTATTCTTGATCCTTTTGATCTTGAATACCCCAAAATTCAATCAAATAGAGGGGGGATTTTCCCAGTTTCTTATTCCAATTTTTTTAAAGACGGGCAATTTTGATTTTGATTCAAAAAAATTTGAAAAAAAGTACCATTTTTAAGGGTTTTAAAACTGTGAAAAACTAGGGTTTGGAGCTGTGGATTTCTAGGGTTTCAACTCAGGATTTTTATGGTTTAAAATCAGGGTTTGGGTTTTAAAATTTGGGATTAGGGTTTCCGAAAATTGGGGTTCAGGGTTTTGGGATCCTAGGGTTTGTCTTGAAATCGAAATTGGGTGTTAATTTGAAAAGTTTCCTAAATATAAGTTGTAATTGAATTTTACTTGCTTTGAGATAACAATATGATTGGGAAAGTGAATATGTTGCTGAGTTCTAATCGATCTCAAGTTGTGAAAAGAAGAAAAAAATTTATCCTACTTAAATTTGAGGGTTGATTGAAAAAGGGAACTCTGAATCCTAGTTTAAATAGGAATAGAAAATCAAGTATAGGAAGCGTGGAAGGAATTTAGGAAAAGGGCAGAAAAAAACAAAAGGAAAAACTATTCTTACAAGGATTAGGGTTTGGGTATTGAATCCTATTCGATTAACGAAAATGTACTTCAATTTTTGGAACTTTTTGTTGCCTATTTAAAGCGCTATTCTTTTGATCCTAACTCACTCAATATAACTCCGATTCAAGCCATTCAAATTGAGTTTTGTTCCTTATTCTCTTAAGAATCTGTAATTCTATTTCGTAGAGCCTTCTAAAGAGTTTATTGTTTTGAAAGTTCCAAAATAAAACGGTTGTATTCGTTGACCTATTGTCCTTGAAACTGCTTTATTGAACTGATTTCACCCGTCCTAGATTTTTCCTTGTGAGTTGTGAGTTTTATACACTTGGTGAGAAACTTACTAATAAAATGGGAAAGGGGGACATTTTCTACTAATAATTTATTGTTCTTAGTGGTACTTAAAAAGGAATGGCGAGGGACAACCTGAATGTCCCGACTTTTGTTGAAAATCCCAACAACATTCCATTGAAGCATGGTTCACATGTTCAAAGTGGTGTTTAAAACCTTGAGAAGGCAACCGGTAGTTGGGAAATACCTTCACCATTCGTACCTATTCGGTTAAATCAACAAGGACACTTAGGTATAAATCATTTGGTGTTTACTATGAAAACACTAATGAGTGAAGTTTACTATCAAAAAACTAATGAGTGAAGTGCACAGACTTTAGAGAAAGGTATAAGTGTTGGCCAATCCCACACCAACATATTCTACTAAGAAAGACAATCTCAAACGTGGGGTCCACAGTTTTCATAGTTATGGCAGTTTGGGGGAAGAATCTGTCCATGCTTCAGAGAAACAATTACATTGAGGCTCTAGGAAGCACATGAAGAGGCATTTTTTGAACAATGCTTAGTTCAAGTTCATCATAAATTTTGAACTCAGCTCGTGACATCAAAGGTTTAAAGTACGACATTCCTCTATTTGATGGAGCACAAAATCCAGCATAGTATCTTGATTGGGAACGACAGATTGAAAACATGTTTGAACTCAACAACTATCGATAGAATGAGAAGTTAAAAGTTGGACAATAATCATTTACCAACTATGCAGCAGAATGGTGGAAGAACTTAAAGGATTCGAGATCAGAAGCTGGGAAGAAGCTCATTTTGGCTTGGGAGATATTGACGACCAAACTTCGTATATATCATGTTCCAACTATCTATTTGATGAAACAACACTTGTATTTGAGCAAAATGAAGCAATAAAATCAATTTGTGGATGAATACTAGCAATATCTCGAACTAACCATGAGAAGGGTTGGGATACAAGAAGATGACACATTTGTGAAGAATTGGTTTATCGAATGACTAAGGGAGCCTAAGTACCGATTAAGCTTCATAATGTGTCGATGAGAGACTCATTGGTGAAAGCAAGGTTGCTTGAAATCACACAAAGACCTAAATAGACTACACCATACGGTTTTAACAATCAAAAACCAAGATTTTATTTAGGAAACACTAGTTTTTGCCGAGGCAGAATTTCGGTGATGGGCGGTCGTGGTCCTACCCATTCATACTCAAATCCGACTTATATTCCCAAGAATGGGTCCCTCGAACTAATAGTCCAGATGTAATCCAAGTAAGTTTACTTCTTCGTCGAATGCAGTTTCTTCTAAAACTCAAACTTATTTTAATTGTAAGGAACGAGGTCATTTTCAATCCAATTGTCCTCATGCTCGAATCATGACAATGATGGAGGAAGGAGATTATGAATATGAATATGCTGATATGCCTCCCTCCACTTTATGAAATTAAAGAAGAAGTCGATGAAGAGATCATCATTGGTGATCAAGGTGAGCAAAACCATGAAACAAAAGGTAATTTTGTGTCATTAAGGCTTCTCAATTCTCAAGTGGCTAAATCTGAGGTACAACACTCTAATATCTTCCATACTCATTTCCTTGTGAAAGATAAGAATTGCTTATTGATTATAGATGGAGAATCGTGTGCTAACACTGTTTCTAATCTCTTAGAAAAGTCTTTAGCATTACCTGTTACTCAACACCATATCCAAATAAACTAATTTTGCTAAATGTTTGTGGTGAACTTATAGTTACCAAACAATGCATGATTAACTTTACAATCAGAAAGTACCATGATTTTATTCTATGTGTTGTTATTCATATGCATGCTAGTTCTATTTTGTTGGGATTACCTTGGAAGTTTTCCAGAAAATAATTTCATAAGGGCTTCACCAGCAAAATCACTATGATTAAGGATAGGGAAAGGTTTACCTTAAATCCGTTTCTCCTATCAAAGTTTTTTAGGCTCAAAAGTGCTTGAAAGTCGACAAAGAGAGATTAATAGCCGAATTGTTTCCTAAACCCTGAGAAATGTCCAAAATTAAGCCCTCAAAGGGTTAAACAAAGCTGCATCAAACCCTAATTCGGCCGCACCAAACCTAAGTCGACCAAGAATCCAGGTAAGTCATCTAAAACCATATATTCACTTCCTATACCTATACCTTCTATCTTTATGATGCGACCTGAATTACCTCATGATTCTAGTCATTCATTATATTCCTTTGTGAGGGATGTGAATCGTGGCTTAATTAATAAATCTTTTGTCTTAGTCTTGCTATTTAAGGAGACTTATCTCACAAAAGAAGATATACATGTGCATATTCCTACATGTTTTGCCAGGTTATACAGGAATTTGAAGATATATTTCTGGAGGAACTCCCTCGTGGATTACCTCTAGTTCGAGACAAAGACACCCAATCGACCTGCTTATAAAGCAAATACAGAGGAATGAAGAAATTACAGCGACAAGTTGAAGGTCTTCTTGAAAGGGGGTATGTACATGAATCTTTTAGTCCTTGTGTTGCACCTGTCATTTTAGATCGTGAGAAGGATAAAACATGGAGAATGTGTATTGATTGTCGTGAAATTAACAAGATAACTACTCCTTCCTTCCCACTTTTGCTTATTTACTTTTTGAGAGTCAAGCTTTGTAAATTTTGACCCTAAATATAAATTAATATATAAATAATAAACTTGCCTATGAGATATTGTTAGATTCATCTTAACATCTATTTTCTAAATATAAATTTTTATATGTCATTATTATAGGTAACTAGAGATATTTACGTTCAAACATTCTTATTGAAGACCGTGAAAAAATAAATAACCAATTTAGAGTGGGGCAAAAGGAGTATAAATATAGGCTTAAAATATAGGCTTAAAAATCTACATGATTCTGTGATTTCTACTAAGGTCAATCTAACTCAAGGTTATCATCAAATTCATGTCAAAAAGGGTGCTGAATAGAAAACTGCATAAAAGACTAAGTTTGGATTGTATGAATGGATCGTTATACCTTTTGGTTTAACTAATGCTCCTAGTACTTTTATGAGGTAATCATGTTCTAAGGAAGTTTATTGGTCATTTTTTGTGGTTAACTTTGATGATATATTGATCAATTCTAAATCGACATATAAACATATTTAGCATGTTGAAAAGGTCCTAATTGCACTTTGTGATGTTAAATTATATGGAAACGTTAAGGAGTGTACCTTTTGTGCTTCAGAAACTGTTTTTCTTGGGTTTGTTGTGTTTAAATATGAAATTAAAGTTGATGAATCTAAGATTGAAGCCATCGAGACTTGGCCGACCCCTATCAATGTTAATCGGGTGTGTTTTTTCCATGGTTTAGCAAGTTTTATCAAAGGTTTATGCGTGATTTCTCATTTATTGCTGCACCTTTAAATGAACTACTCCCTCGGGTCCTCTAATAACGCCTCTCTTTTCCATTTTGGGATGGTCTTTGTATTTTGACTCCTTCCCTTTTTAGCAAATCCTAGATTATTTTTATCCACCTAATTTACTTTTTACACTCCCAATACAATCTCTACCATTCATATCAATTATTAAAATTTCTCGTGCCATCTTAAAGTGAGCCAAATATAGATGACCAAAGGGATCAAAATGGTGAGAAGAGAACTAAAAATATCCTGGAAGAAAATTTCTGAGCTAAGGGATATATGGAGGTTAATGGATTAGGTGCATGATTTTATAGATCACACTTTTAGAGAGGAAAACTGCGTAGCTGATGCACTGGCCAAGATGGCTAGCTCAGATAGTAGTTAAAAAGTATGTTAAATTGAGAGGGGTGAGAGTCAAGAGAATGCTTTTAATGTATTAAAGTTGCGATAATGTAATGATCCTATTCTTGCTTAACCTGATTTTAACCATACTTTTGAGTTCATTGTGATGATCGGGAATAGGTATTGGTGCTGTTCTTATGTGAGAAAATCGTCATATAGCTTACTTTAGTGAAAACCTTAAAGGAAGTGTTCTTAACTATCCTGTCTACGACAAGGAATTCAATTTGTTGTGAGAGTTTTAGAAACATGGAAATATTACTTGTTTCCTCGTGAGTTTATTATTCACACTGATCAATAGTCGTTAAAGTATTTGAAGATTTTGTTGAAATTAGATAAGTGTCATGCTAAGTTGGTTAACTTTATTGAAACTTTTTCAAATGCTCTTAACTATAAGAAAGGTAAAGATAATGTGGTTATTCATGCTTTGAGTCAAAGGCATGCTTTGATTACACGTCTTGATTTCTTGGCTTTTCTTTTATAAAATATTTATATGCATCTGATCCTAAATTTTCATCAATTTACAATGCATGTGAAATGGTGCTTTTGATAAAAAAAATTAGGCATGATGAATTATTGTTTTGTGCTGTATAAATATGTGTTCCCCAATGTTCTATGCGAGAATTATTTTTTAGAGAAACTCATTCTGAGGGACTTATGGATCTTTTGATGCACTTAAAATGTATAACTTGTTGCATGAACAATTCTTTTGGCTCAGGATGGCATTTTCTGTTGATTGAATTTGTATGACTTGTATTGAATGCGTGAAGACTAAGTCGACTACTAAGCCTCGTGGACTTTACACGCTCTTACTAGATCTTACACATCTGTGGTTTGACATCTCCATGGACTTTGTCCTTTGTTTGCCACGATCTCAATCAAGTAACGATTCTATTTGTTTGTGGTTGATAGTTTTTTTGTAAATGGAACACTTTATTGCTAGTAAGAAATTTGATGATGCAAACCTGCACGACTCTTCTCGGGTCCCAGTTCATCTAACACGGGCATTGGTACGGATGATGGCATGGGTGATGCCATTTTCCACGGCCCGTGCCGCTTTTTCGACACTTAAATTTCTTCGATTCTTCTACCTTCTACCATGTTTTAATTCGTGCCCTTCAATCTTCTATCAATTTTGCAGTTGGCCTTCATTAATCCTACTCCGAAGTGCTTACGAGCAATCTAGAAATTAGCTAACAAAAGAATATCTAGATTCTCATAAAGACAAAAATCCATTAGACTTAAATTAGACTACAAAATGAAGGATTTGGATAAGAAAACCAAAAATGGTCATCTAAGAGCATCCACATTGGTACTAGAATTAAGGACCACTTCTTAAGTGTCATATCATTAATTTTGATTAAAACTATATAAAAACCAACTACCAACAATGGAATGATATTTGAGAATCACTAATTTAACGCTACATCATCATCTCTAACAAAAAACTATTTATATTTAAATTTAAATTTTATAAAATACCTATGTCATGCAAATTAAAATTTATATCATATTGACTATTTTAATTTAAAATAAATATATTTATTCTTTCATCCAAAATAATATTTTATATAAATTTTAAAATTTTAAAATTATCAATATTACTATCAATATCATAATATATTTTTAAAACACTACATTTGATCCTTATTTTAAAAAATGTTTAAAACTATCAATATTTATAAGTTAATTTTTTTACCATTATAATCATTGCTTTTTAGTATAAGTCTTTTTCATTTTAATTGTTATTATTTAAAAATACATAACAAGTTGTGTCAAGTGTCAATTATTCATTGGTTGGCCATTTTACAAATAAAGAGATACTGCCTCCATAATTAACAAGCAACTCCTTATAAAGGAATGATTCTTAAAACTCCACAATGGTCCTCCTTAAATAAGGAGTGCTCCTTATTAAGAAAAGTGAGTGAAGGAGTGCTCTAAACCCTCTTATGATATAAATCTACCTAAACCTAGCAATCTCTCAATAAAAAGATAACAAAAGAGATGTTAAATACTTCAAGAAATACATGCATTTGATGTCTCATCAAATCCCTCACACTTAAACATCTACTCTTTCTCGAGTAAACAAGAACATGAAAATATCTAAGTGTAAACTAGCATGTGAAGTTTTCCCAAACCACCCAACATTTTATTCCTAAATTGCCCTAGCCCCTAAAACATAAGAATCTATCACACTCTCACCTAAAATAATCTAAACAACCAACATACCAATCAAAAGTGAGGAATAAAATATCAGTGTAAAACTAGCTTACTTTAATTGAGAAACTACCAAATAGACAATCCAAGAAAAGTATAAAATCATTCAAATCTCTCTCATTTTCTCTCATTTTTCCTAGGAGCCCTCTCGGGTTTTCATCCTAACTTCACTTTTTTTTTCTTTTTCAAGCTCACCCTTACCTTTTTCCACGCCATTTGACCTCTCATTTTTTCATAGGTTGCCCTTTCTGATTTTTAGCCTATCCGGACCTCCCAATGTTGCCTAAATTTCCCCTTCGGGTTTTCGACTTAGTGAGATTATATTTTTTCATTTTATTTTTTATTTTTTTAAAATTACCCTTAAAAGAGCTACTTGCTACATAAAAATAACTCAAAACAACTAAGAATCATAAGTGTGATCTAACTCCCCTCCCCCACACTTAAATCTTGCATTGTCCTCAATGCATAAATACACTTTAGAACATATGTCAAGGAGAGGAAATGAGAGAACACTCAAAATGAAAAACAAACACCAACATATACGCATAGTGGCACAATCAGGAACTAATGAACAAACTATCATCACCATAATATACTACCCATAACTTCAAATCAAGCAAGTCCAGTCACAACCACTATCATGTACAACAAATCGATAAAACATTGAATCACAATGGGAGGTTACTTCTTTGGTTTCGAGTTGTTTGTCTTAAGAGTTTTGAGGGTAAATGAGTTTGGGTGGTATTTTGGAGGTGGTAGGGAAGAAATAGTGATGTGGAGGTGGGAGCGGTATGAGCTAAACGAATTGTGCACGTCTACACGCCCCGTGCATTTGGTTATTCTTCTTGTCCACAATTTAGAGCATCACGAACTATGTACTTCTACACGGTCCGCAAGTTGAACTTCTCCTAACCCCGTTTTCTCCCTTTCCTCCAAAAACTAAATGCTTCCAACAAAACAAACATGCACAAAAGGCGTAATAGTGTTCCAAAACAAAACTAATATAGAAAACACACCAAAAACAATAAATATATACAATACAATGCAATGAAACATCTTTTTCTCCCTCTACCTTCCTCATATAAGAAACAAGATACTAAAAGAAAGGGGGGAAATGATAGGCAACCATAACTTCTCAATACATTGTTCTCACCTCAATGTCCTCAAAAATACCCCCAAACATGCAATTCGGATCAAGCCACTACAAATCCACACTAAACAAGTATCAATCAACATCCACACAAAGAAAAAACTAGTGTGCGACCTAGGTTGTGTATTTGGTGGTGGTTTAAGTGGTGGATTGTGGTAGTGTCTACTGGTTTTGGGGTAAGAGTGAAAGGATAATTGTGAGGATCTCTCTCTTTTTTCTTTTTCTTTTTTTCAAAGAAAAATAACCTACTTTTTTAAGGGATTGGGTTGCCTCCCGAGAACCTTTGTATTTTAAATGTCGTCGGCACGACCCTAATGTTATCCATATGGAGAAGGTTTGAAACCCATCACCATAGGCAACCGAAAATTGAGAGGTGGGGATAGGAATTTTCCAAGAGGAAGATTTTGTAGAGGTGGAGTCGACCTTATATGAGATGGATGATTTGGAAGCTTAGAATACTCGATTGGCTTCTCTATGGTCTCCCCTAATGTTCATCGAGGTGACTTCACTCACTGAAATTTTGAGTTCAACCAAGGATGGTTCATTTTTGGAATATTGGGCTTATAGTTGGCTCACCATTTCCATCAAGTTACTTACATGCCCTTCAACTCTCTCAATGTTTGAGAAGAGTTCGGTTCCCGAATCTCTAATGCCGGTATGCATTTGTGATTGGAGTCACTCATTACTCTTGGTCACATTAGTTATAGCTTACAATAGTTCTCCATACTCCGACTTGGGAACTCCCAAGTCTCTAGTGTCACTAAGCATTCGTGTTTTGAGCAACTCATTAATCTTAACAAGGTTAGCCATGGCTCCAAACACATCTTTACACTCGGACTTGGGAACTCCTCCTAGGGAATGGTTTTGGAGCATGTATAGGGTGGTGAAGGCCAACTATATAGCTCATAATGTTGGTTCCCTGATGCATCTCCATGCCATGAATCTGTGTTACCACTCAACCCCAAATTTGGAGGATCAAGGTATGGGTACCATTCTCGATCCATTTGGCCTTGGGTACCAACAACTCCTACCTCTCTATGATGTTTACTCAACCAAGAACAAGACTCCGTAGGGTGGTAGCATTGACATATCCTACAAAGTCGCACTTGTTAAGCCTCTGTTTTTCACATTTTAATCAGAATCATAGTACTAGGATTCTCTGTGGGAATACCAAGAACTCATGCAATACCTACTCCAAAGAAAAATAAAAAGAAACAAAGAAAACACACAAAATTTGCAATCTTAGTGCAAGTGTTCTCGGTTGATACCAAGAACTCAAGCAATACCTATTCCAGAAAACAGCAAACACACAAAGTGGCAAAAACAAAAACACTAAATGAAAACTAACTACGCAAAAAAAACTAAAAATACAAGCTACTCTACCAACTAGTTATAATAGCTAACAAAATGATAAATCTAGTATTCCGACAACGGCGCCAAAATTTGACCCACACCCCTAGGGGTCATTCTAATTAAAGAAGTTAACCCACTGGATGCTGAGTAAGGTCAAACATAAGATTTAAGGAGTTGATCACGTACTCACTCCTAACTAAACTGACGTAGCTAGTGGTAAGTTCAGGTGTCGTCCACAGAGTCACCGGTATCTAAGAGTTAGACAAACACAACCCATAATCAGGCGCCACCCCAATCGTATGTTAGGAATAACTAGTACTAACAAGGAATGGGGGGTTTTTTGTACTAACAACTAAGAACATGCGAATAAAGGGAAGTAAACTATTGATTAACTAATCTCGGGGGTATTTATGTAACATGAAAAATACGGACTTGATCCTAGATTTTATTCACATAAGGACATATAAATCTAACTTTTCATGTTATGTCACATAGTGTGGAGATGGTCGGGAATTCCCACTATCTGTCACATAGACTTTCGTCTCCTTTTAAACCCTTCTCAACTAATTAGATATGCGCTTCAATCTTTCGATACTAAAATTCACCCCCATACTCACTCCCAGTGCTAATGAGCCCCCGCTTAAAGGTCTTAAACCTTGCGTGGATCGCGACTGTTAGATGCGGGAGTAAGCCTATTACATCACCGGACTCTCCACTATAGACATTGACCCTATGCCTAGAAAGGAAAAAGGAATTGGTGTCTTGTGATGACTCTAGGGTCACTACACACTCAATCATCGGGGTAAGTCAGGGTTTTCCCTGTTAGGAATTTCTATACAGCAACCCCCAGTCCACTGCTCCTAACATACAATTTCTCACACGAATAGCCAATTGAATTAAAGTCCAACTAATCGCCTTTGTACTCACAAGATAGATTTAATGCACACATCTCCTCGATACTCTC
The DNA here is from genome assembly GCA_032355605.1 of Rubia tinctorum. NCBI lineage: Eukaryota > Viridiplantae > Streptophyta > Magnoliopsida > Gentianales > Rubiaceae > Rubia > Rubia tinctorum. The sequence continues at coordinate 3,162,686 of JAULKM010000003.1, read as the reverse complement.
AAGACTACAATGACACCTCTAATCTAACACTCCCAAATTAGCATTCAAGCCTGACACGATATTATGCAATGAATGAAATCATGTGTGCATCATAAAACATATCATGGCATAAATCGTACTAGAATATAAGCCACATATCATACACAAATATTCATAGCATAGAAAATTAGGGGAATCTAAGAATATCACATATCCAATGTCAAGTCATGAATTAAAATACTACACCAAGATATAAAACTACTCAACAAGCATTAAATTTGTGGAAACTATAGGAATAAATGCCATGGGTCTAAGAGTAAATGAAGAGAGAAAATTAAAACCCTGGAGAGAGTTTAGCCTCCTATTCCTACCAAACTAATGCTAACTAAATACTTGTTTAAATCCATGGAATTTATTGATTTAAATGTCATGGATCTAAGAACTAAATAAAATAAGACGAAGAAGAATCCTAGAGAGAGAGAGAGAGAGAGTTCTCCTTACCTCTCTTCCTACCTAGTACTATCTAAAATCTATATTATGGCTTCTTTTATAGGAGAACATAAATGGGCCTACAAAAATCCCAAGTTCGAAACCCTAGTACCACACTAGCACGGGTCGTGCAAGCTTACATTGCCCGGCCTGCACGTCTCGTGCAATATTGCACGAAGCATCGTTTGGGCGCTTGCAAAATACAATATGAGCGCACGGGTCGTGCAAGTTTGCACGGCTCGTCGTCTGGGGTCTTTGTCTTGTCTTCTGAGTGCACGGGACGTGCATTTTTGTACGCCCCATCATCTGGACTTGGAAGCTCCACATGTTCTTAGTGCAAGGGCCATGCAGGTTTGCACAGCCTATCTTGGGTCCCAGTTCATCTAACACGGGCATTGACACAAATGACGGTACAGGTTGTGCCATTTTACACGGCTCGTGCCGCTTCTTCGACACTTCAACACTTGGCTCTTTTCTTCGTCTCTTCTACCTTCTATCACGTTTTTACTCGTGACCTTCAATCTTCTACCAATTTAGCAATTGGCATGCATTAATCCTACTCTGAAGTGCTTAGGAGCAATTTACAAACAAACTCATAAAAGAAGAACTAGACGCTCGTACGGATAAAAAATTCATTAGACTTAAAATAGGCTACAAAATGAAGAATTTAGATAAGATAACCAAAAATGACCATCTTAACCCCGTATGATTTAAACCTACCTAAAAACTAGCAATCTACCCTCAAAAAATGACAAGGGAGATGTTAAATGTTTCAAGAAACACATGCTTTCGACGTCTCATCAGTTATCAATTTTAAATTTCATGAAGATAATCTCAGGAGAGCTGATTTCCATAGTCAAAAACAAGTTTCACTCATGGAAAAGTAAGTTCCAACTCTTACTAGAATAATCGCATTAGCAAAGCACACAATGTCAGATAACAGTATTAATAACAGTGGTTTTCAAAAATAATCGAGTCACAATACCATACTAAAATATTCATTTAGATGTTGCCAATTGTATTCTGCAATTTCATAATGTTTTTATTCTTACGAAACATAATATTTTGATTCTACTTTAAATTTAAACTTTACTTTCACCCTTTCATAGCTAAAATTAGCTACTTTATTTTAAAACAATTAGGACATACAAGTAATATTATTATTACATAAAATTTTGTAATATTCATCGTAAAATTTCTCTTTCAATATTAAGTGTAGTTAATTAATATAAAATGTATCCCAAAAAATGTTTAAAACCTTGAAGATCGTCTTCTTAGCTTAGAGGAATCGAAAGCGCCACTCATAGAAGCCCGACAGTTTGCATGGTTTGGAATATCTTACATTGTTCAATAAAAGAGAGATTCAACAACCAAAAGAAATATCGATTCTTTGGGATCATTCCTTTCTTCGAACAAAACGAACAGAGATAGAATCAGACCGATTCCCGAAATTCCTCAGCGTTCCCGGAGGGTGGCTCTTCACTTGGTGTTCACTATTCTTGGGTCTTGGCACTAACAATGGCACAGACTTTCACTTCAGAATCTGGTACTTCACTTGGGGTTAAGCTTTTGGATCCATGTCCACCACAGGCCCTCTGGGAACATGTTCCGCTTGTTCGGCTAAACAGAATGAAACTACCAGCTTGTAATGCGGTCGCTTCCACGAAGGAGGCTGCAAGTAACCAGGTATGTAGATTCAACAATATACAGACACATATGCAGCCAGTGTCATTTATGAAAAGAGGAGAAAAACCAATGATATTGCACACAAACTTGAATATCCTAACACATAGACACCCGATAATTCCATACGATACACCACCAAGGTACCAACGTCAAAAATCATGAATGCATATTTAAAATTACTCCTCGTATCGGATTAAACTGCACACTTTACTATTTAACAATATTCACTATCAAACTTTAACAACATATTTAAATAAGTGTATAAGCAATAATATTATCGTATCTAATGTTGTTGGATTCGTCATAACGATTAGTTTTTAAAAAAAAAGTAACTTTTTATTTGCCGATATTATATGTAGTTAAATATATTAACGATCAAACATATTTCTAGATAACCGTGAAAAAGATTCTATGTATAGAATTTACGTGTAATGATGTGCGTTTGTATTCATGGTCTGTGGTACATTATATAGAGATACAAAGGCATATACAGAAAAGGGAAAATGAATTTAAATCTAATTACAATTACAAGTAATATTCACATAATATTGCTATTCCTTAATACTCCTCCTCAAGTTGGAGCATAGGAATCAGAAATGCCCAACTTGCCAAGTAATGAATGAAACTAATTTAGTTCGAGAGCTTTGGTAAACAAGTCCACGGGCTGATCAGTCGTGTGAATATGATGAGTAACAAGAGCACCAGACTATACAAGATCACGAACGAAATGACAATCAACCTCTATATGCTTCGTACGTTCATGGAACACCAGATTTGCCGCAATGTGTAGAGCAGATTGACTGTCACAAAATAGTTGCATAGGAGCAGAATGCACAACGCCTAAGTCACGAAGCAAATACCTAAGACACAACAACTTACAACAAGTAACAGCCATAGCATGATACTCCGCTTCAGCCGAAGAACGAGAAACTGTAGGTTGCTTCTTAGTCTTCCATGAAATCAGAGAATCACCAATCATCACAAAGTATCCAGAAAGAGAGCGTCGTGTGATTGGACATGCAGCCAAATCAGAATCACAATAAGTAGTCAACTGTAACGAATTACGTGATGAGAGAAATAGACCTTGACCAGGATAACTCTTCAGGAAGTGAAGAACTCGAATTACAGCAGACCCAAGAAATATCCCATCCGATCTTCTAGCAATCTCTATACCCAAGAAATACTTAACTGTACCAAGATCTTTCATATGAAAACAAGTGCTCAAATATTTGTTGAATTCAGAGATGAGCGACGACGAACTACCACCAATGACCAAATCATCCACGTAAACAAGAACATGCAAAGAAACTGTACCAAGAGTAAAAACAAATAGAGAGTAATCTGCCTTACTCTAAACGAAACCAAATGCATGTAAATCCTGAGCCAATTTCCCAAACCAATTGCAAGGAGTCTGTCGAAGACCATAAAGAGATTTATGAAAGCAACAAACCTAGCCAGGGTGCGCAGGATAGCCAGGGGGTAGTCGCATAGAAACCTTTTCATGTAGATCACCCTGGAGAAAAGCATTATGCACATCCATCTGGTGGAGTTCCGAACCACGAATAACTGCAACTGATAAAAATAGACATACCAAACTCATCTTGGCAACAGGGGAAAATGTCTAAGTGTAGTCAATTCCTTCCTTCTGGAAATATCCAAGAACCACCAAGCGAGCTTTGTGATGCTCAATGGTACAATCATACTTGAACTAGGTACGATACACCCATTTGCATCCAATGGCAGTCTTATCCGGAGGTTATAAAGATGAAATCCTTGTATGATTACACTCAAGCTCATTAATCTCACCAGCCATAGCATCACACCAATGAGCATACTTTGAAGACTTAGAGTAAGTGGTGGGATCTGCACTAGAGGTTACTGCACCCAAAATTTTAGAATTCATACCAGAAAATCTATCGCAATTTACAAAATTAGTTAAAGGAGAGAACACCTGAGGAATGTGACGTCGCAGGTGTGGTTATAGCATTGGGAGGTTATTAATATCAGCAACAAAGCAGACGTAATCTTCCAAATAAGTAGGAGGTCAACGAGCGCGAACACTTTGTCTACAGTGGGTAGCTCAGTCACAAGTGGCGGAGCCAGGGACATAAACGGCGAAGCAGGCGGCGGAGGCGAGGTAGGCGGAGAAGGTGCCAGAGTGATGGTTGACGACGGACTGGTCTGAGCAGCTACAGGCGGCGCATGAGGCACGTTGTCGACGGCTGCAATCGGCGAGTGAGGCGCATTGTCAACAGCGGTGGGCGGCGCATGGAGAGCGTGAGGCACAGGGTCAACCGGCGCCAGCGGCAAGGTAACTAGAGGTGACATGGGGCCCGGCGACGGTGAGAGATCTGGCGGGGGTGAGGTGGTCTGCGTTAGTGAGTCTTCCTGGAGGACAGCATATGGAAACTGGTCTTCATAAAAATCATCATCCCTACTGTTAAAGAAAGTACGAAATTCCAAATCATAAAGGCAATAACCTTTCTTTCCGGCAGGATACCAAAGAAATAGACATCGATGACTTCTTGGAGCAAACTTGTCACGAAATCTAGGGATGTAGGAAGCAAAACAAAACATCCAAATTCACGCAAAACCTTGTAATTTGGGAGACATCCATAGAGTAATTCAAATGGTGTGCGACGATCGAGTTGCTTCGTCGGTGTCCGGTTGATCAAATATGCAGCTGTAAGAACACATTCTCCATATAACTCAATTGGCAGATTGGCTTGAAAGCGCAAAACAAGAGCAACATTTAATAAATGACGATGATTACGCTCAACACGACCATTCTGCTGTTGTGCATCAACCATAGATGTCTCAAAAATAATCCCAGAGGCAGCAAAGTAAGACCTCAAAGGAATAAATTATGTAACATTATCAGCCCGGACATGCCTAACCACGTGGCCAAACTGAGTCTTGATCAAGGCATAAAATTCAAAAAAAACTAGAGGCAACTTCTGACTTAGCTACTAATAAATAAACCCAAACAGATCTAGAATAATCATCAACTATAGTCAAAAAAATAAAATGCACTACTAGAAGATGGTGTTTTATAAGGATCCCAAACATCACAATGTATTAATTCAAATTAAGAACTAGCATTCGAAGAGCTCAAAGGAAAACTATGTCTAGCCTGTTTTGCTCTATGACATACAAAGCAAGGAACAGAAACATTATTTGTGCTAAAATCAAGAGTAGAAACAGAAGACAACACCGTAGAGGAAGGATGCCCAAGACA
>JAULKM010000003.1:3145177-3157194 GCA_032355605.1 Rubia tinctorum | reverse complement strand
TCGTCATCGGGAAAAGATCTAAGCACAATAGAGAAATTAAATCGTACCAACCACACAGCAAGCTTGTGAATGGTAGTGGACAACTAATTTAACTGTTGTGCAGGGATGTAAATACAGCAGCAGCGGACAAAGGAGACACGACCGAGATGATTAGCAGCGCGTGGACGTGACGTCGGCAGCGCGTGATCAAGCGGCGGCGGTGCGTGGACGGCACGTGAGGCGTGCGACATCCGTTTCCGATCGGCAATCAATTGTGGCTGGTCAGCGGCGGTGATCGGAAGAGCAAAGGAGGGTGGGCGCGGTCTGGATCGAAAAAAATGAGAAAAAATTGGGAATTTTTTAGTGTAAACCTAATATTTTAGAGAGATCTGACTGATACAATGATAGAATGTAAAATTCACAATTAATTGTGATTGTGTATTCATATATATAGTGAGTAAAAAGAGTATATAAGGTAGAATCAAATATGAAAATTGATAAATACAAAAACCAATTTGAAACGGTATTTCTTTCTTAATTGATCTAATATTCCGTTACTAACGCTAGAGATGTTGGAGAACAATGGAGGAGAAGGGTTGGGAGAAGGGCTAAAAGTTAAGAAAATGGGGAAAGCAATGAAGCGGAAGATATATCATACAGCCATCCGCCAAAGCAATAATTATCTTGGTTTTCAGCAAGTTGAATTGGCTCTTGAGCTCTGTTATGAGGGCTCCTTAAAACTTTTAAAGTCAAGGCGACGGGATGCCATGGCGAAGGCTGTGAGGGGTTTGGATTCATAAACTGCGGGAGAGCAGCGGCGGATAATATTTTTAATTTATGGAGCGAGGATATTTTTTACTTTTTAGTTTCGGTCAATGTCCAATTACTTTGGTTAATGTCAGAATTAGCACAAAAGATTATAACCGCACAGTTCATTATTAAACATGGGTTATTTTTAAACTTTCTCATTTTGCAGGATTATATTAGCACGTTCACCATAAAGTTAGGGTTACAAGTGTATTTATTCCTATTTAAAAAATATTATGTAACGTGCAGTAGTTATAAAGTTTATGACCCGATTAATACAACACAATTTTTTTCTTTATTTCTTTTGTTTTGTAGTTTTAAACTTAATTTTTTCATAGCTCCTGGAAAATCCATTTTTCAATAGACGAACTCTTTTAATTTTTAGGCACTGACCCCTCTATCCGAACTGTATCTTCACCCTTGCGCCTTGATCAACTTAATCAAGTCACATGCCAAAAACAATCATTAAAAGAGTGGAAAACACAATGCTACAATCTAGGGAATAAAAGGCAATTTCGAACCAAAAAATGGTTAACCATTTTCTATTCAGTGAGGGAGGGAGTTGCATTAAAAGTAGCAAGAATCACACATTATAGGCATTCATGCAGTTGTGAATCAACCAGATACTGTAACCTCTCATCTCATATATTCTTGCTTTTCTCTTCTCAAACTCTCGGATTCTTCATGATTTTATGATTTTATCCGCACCCTTATTCATACAGAAGTCAACATTGTTCTTGTTAAATACTTTCTGATTCTCTTGGATCATAACACACAATTCAGCCGCACCAAATAAACCCATCCCCAAGAGTTAAATAATAAACACAAAGAATGAGGCCATAACAAATCATCGAATAACTGAAGATGCCATTAGGCCGCAACCTACACTTGGAGTCTTGGCCCAAGCGAGGAAAATCTAGCAGCCCAGGTCAGGCAATACCAAGCTAAACGCGAACCAAATTCAAGTGCCGTGGCTGGCTGAAGTTCTCAACGGAGAAGGCACCTCCACCTTCGAATTAGTGATCACAATCGGCGAGGACGGCCTGACCGCGCACTAACTGGCTGGATTTCAGAGCGACAATCCCATTATCGGCGGGTGGCAGCGGACTAAGGTCCCCACAAACGCCGAAAAGCTTCAACCCCAATCCGCCTCACAACAATTGATGATCCGAAATCAGCGGCAAAATGACTGCTGATAGAATGTAAACCCACAAATAATTGTATCTGTGTGTATTCGTATATATATTGAGTACAAATGGTATACAATATAGAATCAGATATGGAAAAAGATATATATAAGGTAGAATCAGATATGGAAAAAGATATATATACAAGGTAGAATCAGATATGGAAAAAGATATATATATAAGCTTGAATCAGATATGGAAAAAGAAAAATAGAAAACCAATCAGAAAGGGTATTCCTTTATTAACCTGATTATAATTCATTTAATATTCTATTAGCAGCGAAGACAAAACCACAAATACTTCGATTGAACTTGTAAGAATCATGTCTTTTATCCTAAAATCAACTGGTACTATGTAGTTGGGCCGATGATCATATTCCAAGCACCATATAATAGAAATTGTTTATTTTCTGGATGGTGTTGTCAATCGGGGATATTGAAGTCATTTTGACTAATCTAAACCCAAGTTGTCTAAAAATAACATACTAATATTATAATATGTTACCGATTTAATTCTTTACTATATATAATCAGTTATAACTTACACTAATATTATAATGTGTTACTGAATTTAATTTTTCACTATATATAATCAATCACAACTAACTTCTTAAGATATAATTAAAACCATAAAATATGAAGAAAATATAAAGAAACACATAATCTAAAATAATATAATGTTAAATTTTTTAATACATTGATATAGTACTTATGATAAAAATATGTATACATATTATTTATATATTAATTGATACGTGATAAAGTCTTGTTTTACACCGACTATCTGTTAAATGAGGACATTTTATAATTACTAGACTAATAAGGTCATTGAATATTTACCTTTATTTATTGCAATGAGATACATATAATTATGATAGCATTTTAAAATGAATCTCAACATACAAATAATTACTTTTTAAATAATTTGAATGAAATATTATAAAAATAATCAAATTTTATTGTATTCAATGTTTAAAAATTTCTAAATATCTCATATAGTTTTTCTTAGATGACTAAACTTTAAAGTTTTATATAAAATTCTTTGTTTTCAATTTAAATGTAAGACACAACATGTACAAAAAATCTAACTCAAATATTTTAATTAATAATATCGCGCAATGTGCGATGGTACTCCAGTAACAATATTTGATATGTAACGATTTCTAACTAAACTAATTATTTCACTTTATTACTCATATAGTTTTTAGTAGATGACTAAATTTCAAAATGGTAAATAAAATTATTTATTTTCAATTTATATGTAAACACAAAAAGTACATAAAGTAATCATAATTTTAAAATTAACAATACCGCGCAACGCGCTGTGGGACTCCACTAGTTTTTTACTTTAAAAAATAAGAATCAAAATGTTTATTACCACAAAAAATGCACTAAAGTATTGTAAAAATGAATTGAATTCAGCGAATACTCAACACTACTATTCAACTAAGACAGTAGGCACAAAAGATCCTCTAACATATTTATAAAAAATTACTCCATGACCCAAAAAACGTCATGACATTATTCTTCTCTCCAAAATACACCATTTTTGTTCTTGCATAAATATAGAAATAGAAAACAAATGTTGTTTTTGGTGAAATGTTGGAAAATGCTAGTACATATTCTAGAGTAACTTAAAATTGATTACTAAGAAGTAAGAAAGAGAAATCGAAAAGGATTACGGATATGTTCTTATGCCTAATTGTTGATAAATATTCCGTTAAAAACTTGAAAAATACAATAGACGTGTACAGGGTATCATCACGTTAATACGAGTAAATTTTTTTGCCTTCTGCACTTAGGTCTCTCCAAGAAAGTTGGAATTATCGAATCACGAAATTGACGATACTAAAATGCATTTAAATAGTGTACGGTTGTGCGTTTGCGATTTGGGCATGTATGGGTGAACATAAGGACCTTCAAAGTCAACATTGAATATTTCTACACAATCTTGAAAAATTACACTGTGACCCAAAATTGTGTTACCCCATTATCCGTTGCTCTGAAATGCATTATTTTTGTCATTCTGCCCAAATATATAAATATTGAACAAATGAATAAGCTTCAGTACAAAAAATGACACGACAGTAACCCGATCCAATCCAACCCGACAATATTCTGAACTGACCCGACCTAACCCAAGTATAAAAATTACACGACAGTAACCGGACCCGATATTAACTCAACCCCACATGACTCAACCCAAGGAAAATAACTGACACATTTTCAACACGACACGATAGTAACCCAACCCAGCCTGACCCGACACGACAAATGAAATTAACATGTTTCAACCCGACATGTTTCAACACGACACATTTCTAACCCGACACGAAACCGATACGATAACCCGAATTGACACCTCTACATTTGTCCATTCATCTACATGTCGTTACTCAAAAGACAAACCCCTCTGGACCTTAAATTGAGACGGAATATACACGTTGAAGAAAGGATATCGTATGGCTATAAAGCATTGCTTCATTAACTCTCTCAAACATTGATCTTTAATGGAAGGGTATTATACAAATATAACCCTATATATTTGAGAAAGTGCAGATATAACCCTAAGATAATTTTTAGTGCAAATATAATCCTAACTAATTGATGAAAGTGCAAATATAACCTTCTGGTGAGAAATTCGGTGCTGACCGTGTTTTTCCGGCGTTGACCCCCAAAATGACAAAAATGCCCTTGGACCAAATGAATTTGGGTGGACAATTATACCCTTACCCGCCGCCGGACCGGGTGGGGTTATATCAGCACATTATGAAAACTGATAAGGTTATATCAGCACATTCCTAAAACTTACAGGGCTATATCAACACATTCCCAAAAAAAGTGTAGGATTATATCAGCACATATTATAAAAATAAATTGTCTTATTAGTAAAAAAATCAACGCCAACCACACATAACCGCTATTTCAACCTCTTCTACTGATTGCTGACGTTCCAAAGTGTGATTCTAGTGGCAAAGAAAGATCTTTGGTGAGGTTGACTCATAGGACAATGAAGTGGAGGTGTGGGAACCTTTCAAAAATGGTATCTTCATCCGAAATTCCCCTTAATTCACTAGATTAATGAGATGTTGAGTTTTATTCTTTGCTTTTCTTTTGCTTCCCGTCACACGAATAGAAAATTGTGGGATACTCCCCCCGTCCCACTCTAAATTGCTTATTTACTTTTTCACGGTTTTCAATGAGCATGTTTGACCGTGAATATCTCTAGTTACATATAACAATGCCGCATAAAAAAATTGATATATAGAAAATAGATGTTAAGACAAATCTAACAATATCTCACGTGATATATTTATTACTTACATATTATTTTATATTTATGGTTAAAATTTATAAAATTTGACTCTCAAAAAGTAAATAAGCAATTTGGGACAGAGGGAGTATATGGTATAAAATATAAGGATTTTGATGATATTTGTTTATTTTGTTGAGTTTAATTTGGATTGATGATTGTATAACTTTTGGTGTTTCGTGCGTGGTTGTTATTTTGTTATGTTTTTCGACATAGAGTTTTAAATGTTTATGGGTTTTGCTTTTATAATATGTGCTGATATAACCCTACACTTATTACGAATGTGCTGATATAACCCGGCGGCGGTATTTGGGTATTAATGATGTTAAGGGCAATAAAGTCATTTCCTATTTTTTTGTTTTTAAATTTTTCTTTAGAAAGACAATTGTTTTTTTCACAAAATTCCGGCTAAAAGTTGCCAAAAAAGGTTATATTTGCACTTTCACTCATTATTTAGGTTTATATTTGCACTTTCAATTATATAATGATTACATGTGCACTTTCGTCTATTATATAGGGCTATATCTACACTTTGCTCTTAATCGAAAGAAAGTGTGGACTAAGTTGTGTAATTTATAAAATTCCACAAAAATTGCTTGTTTTTGTTTTGAGACCTCTACCCACTACGGTAAATATGGAAAGAAGGAAGAATTAATTATCAACATTTCTCCTATTCAAGATGTTTTGATCAAGCAGTAGATGGATCTAATCCGTTTCTAGAATGCGAGTATTAAAAGAGAAATTGGACATTATGTTTCAAAATTGGATCCTCCAAGCACCTTCCATAGGAACACACCATGGCATTTAACTTGGGGAAGCACTTGTGTAATACGTTTATTAATTTCAAAAAAAAATAAGAAACACCATTGTCTTTTTAACAGTGACAAACAATATAGAGAATAATCAGTAAAAGTAATTTAGTCATGCATTGTCTAAATTTACTTGCAAAGAAGATGAATGATATATCTTTCATTATTTGGCCAGGGTCCATGCAGCTTAACCAATTTCTTAAGCAACAAAAGTTCAAAAGTTTCTAGAATAAACAAGGTACAAACTGTGTTTCAAAAGATAAATAAATAAATTACTTAGTAACATCTGTTAATCATAGGGTAAATATTTCTAACAAGTAAGGCACAAACAACAAATGCTTCAACTAGAACCTTGTCAGAAAAGTAAAGATTGGGAAATTCACTCCACGGTATAAATAAACAAGGTCTAGCGTTGCGTATAAAACCCAAACCCTTTCTTACCCTTGTTATTTCTAGAGGGGCCTTGCTAGTTGCTGGTATAAACAATTTTCCCCGCACCACAGCTTCGAGGATCTACTGTACAGTGTCCTCTTGTACCTCGGTAAGACTGCTTTCTTGCTGCTCAAAATCACCACCAGGTTCTATCTGCAGAAGAAATTAGGACACTGATGAGCGGGTTTCCAACAGGGTTGGAATGTACATATCTACACCTCTCTGTGTGTGCGCGCGCGCACAAATTTCAAAAGAACATTAGACTAAATAACCCCCAGAAGCTACTCATAGCATCTTTTCTCGAAGCCTATGCTCAAAGTTCAAAAAACAAGATGTAAAATATGTTGGCTACATATGCCCAAAGACGCATCATGTAAACTCAGACTCATCTCTCTTTTGAGATTAACTGCCACCGCGTAACTTGACTGCACTAGCGGAGGTTCAGAAGGGACACTGTTACAGGAACTCTAATTTTCAATGAAAAGAAATAGAAGGTTGAATACAAATTATATACACACATAATATTTTGACCAAGACAGAATGCACTCAAACTTTACAGCTATCTAACTATTAGTAAAAGGCAAGAGTAAGAGATCCTTCAGTAGATATATGATGGACAGCACAGTTGGCAAAGAAAATATAATGAACTATAATAGCATGGAGGTACCAATCCGAGTGCTTCTGTCAGACTTCTCCGAGTCTCTTCACCACACGTCCTAGTAACCACGTTTAACAGAAGTAGTCTTTGTTCCAAGTTTAGTTGTTTCTTGATTCCCCTTGCAACCATTTCCATCTCGGCCTGCAGAAGTTTGCAGGGACATTAAATGAAGACCTAGTTATTCCAGAACCATCACTAGCTTATGAAACAGTATGCGGACTGTAATGTACTAAAATAGAGTTGTCAATAAGACCTTCCAGTAGCTAATAAACCTACATAAGAGGAATTTGGGAGGGTTATAGATCGCATGAGTAATCAATAACAAGAAGAACATGTGTTCCTAAAAGTAAGAATTAAAGTTGGAACTTATACCCAATGCCTCAAAGAGGTTATATTGTAACAACTGATCCTTGTTAAGGTCCATATATCAAAAGGTGTTCCCCACAAAAGAAATATATTTATTGCCATACACTGATTTGCTTCATTTCTTGTTTCAAGAAATTATTAAGACATGGATATTGTTTCATTTATGCAACTTGGAAGGCCCAGTAAAACATTCACTTAACCTTTCCATGATCTCTTTTCTGCTCTAGTTGATAATTTAAAGACTGAGGAAACCCGCAACATTCAACTCTCTTCTGTTATTCAATAACCTATCTTTCTCACACAGACAACAGAGTACTTAACATAAGCTTTTGGACTGAGTCCTAACTTAATTTGCAGGATATTCATTTCACTCCAATTGTATAAGTGATTCATGCGCCCTTGTGACTATTTTCCAAGAAATTGTTGTTTCGTGTATTAGGACTCTAATATTTTTGTATTTTCTACCAGAAGTTCTGTTAAACCATTTTTGTAACAAATTCAAAGTAAATAACAAGCTATAAAATTGCTGCGCCATTGCACTCTGCTACAAACCAGAACCTAAAAGCTTAGAAGATTTTGTCCTCACACTTTCCCAATCTTTTATCATTCAGGGCACAGATAATGATTTCTAGGGTACTACTTCGTAACTGCTGTCAGCATTCCTGTTGAGCTACTTTGCTTTTTTACTTTCCACGCTCACAGCCTCACACAGATGAATCCCGGCCATTATTGTAGCCTCTTTTGTCCTTCGATAAGAGGAGGAGCTTGGAACCAGTATCGGGTAACAACAGATTTTCATACTGAGACCAAAGAGTACACCAACAGCTCTGTATTCCTAATCTTGTAAATGTCTAGAGGTCTACTTAATGAGTGCTGTTTTGACGAGGCTGGACATAAGCCTCGGGTTAAAACCCGAACAATAAATTTAACGATCCACAAAAAATATACTTCCCCCATCCCACTATTTCCTTCTTAGCAGTAGTGTGTAGGGGAATTAAGAAGGGAGTGAAAGTATGAAGCAGAAGTAGTAGACTGAATATTAAAATTGGTGAACAAGAATGAATAGAACTTCCCAAAATTGGAATAAAAAGCAAAGTATGGAGATATTAGTGGGGCGGACTAAAAAAGAAAGAAAATTATACTGGGACAAAAAAAGCATTAATATATCACTTTCTTTTTCCAAGTCTTAAATCGGTTGAATCAACTGTAAATATAAAATAAAAATAAACAGTACACCACAATCACGAAAATCACGGCAACCATCGAGATCCTATTCAGATCTAGTTGGTCCGAGTACTTCATAATGAGGCTAGGTTTGTTCTTTTTGTTCATATGTTAGTCTAAGGTTTGGCCTTAATCATTTAGGGTTAGTCTTGAACATAAATGAGGCATACTGTAAGTCTTATCCCAAAACATAAAAATTTTGACCCATTCAGCGAATTCCAGCGATGAATGCTCGTTGGATGCCTCACGTGGACTGTAAGTGGCATAAGCCTTTTCCAGCACCTCACCTCAAGGCATACACCTCAACCTAATTTTTCACAAGAATGCTTGGAATTATTCCACAATGCAGGGTAGAATAGAGTAGATGAATTACTCATCCCATCGTTTGTTCTTTCCAAAGGCATGATTTCATCAAGCTCCCTCTCCAGGTTCCTAATCTAGTAAGGCTGATACCTCGTCGTCTTTTATAATGTACGAGTGGACCGGTTAATATCTTCATCAGTAGGAATTGCAGTGGGATTGCTAAAAGGGTCAATCACCACGAGAATAATGATTGCGTTATGAAGACTTGGTTTAAAATCTAGGAATAGGTATTATGATTGATAGTAGTTAATGATGTTCATCAGCAATGACAATCAGTCAATTTTCCATTTTCACCCTAATGATAAACACAGGGGAGGAAAAAAGATGAGGTATCAGCCCATGTATATATTATAACACATGGCCGGAGATGTACCAAGTGAGTATTCCATTTTCACACAAGGGCCACGTGATTATTCATATTACAGAGAGTAAAGAAGCACAGAGAAGTACCGAGTTCTCATCAGGAGGAAACACCCGGTGAATGGAACATATCTTTGATAGCTCAGCAACAGCTTCGGAATGGTTGCCTTGTATTTGCAGAGCCTAATATTAAGAATAACATATGTAATTAAATGTCATTCAAATAGTCTGTGGACAGTGCATGTTATTTCCTTGAAGATACCAAAGCAATTAAAATTAACAATGAAGACTGGGAATATCTTCAAGAAGGAACCTCAGCCACTAAATACCCTCGCCAGGTTATGGTGTGAATTTTAAACATTTCCAAACCTTAATATATTCTCCAAGCTAGCAGTGATTAATGATTTTTTATATACCTTAAATGGCAGTGAAAATTAACAGCTAACATACCCAAGCCTGCAAAAAACATGATCGTGTGCGTGCAGCCACAGCCGCAGAAACCATTCTTGCCGCGCGACTACTCTCAAGAACTATGTTTTCAGCAAGCCCAGCCACAAAATGTCGGGCATCCTCTCCATCAATATTAAGATACGTGGATTGATTTGCTATGCTGTTTACAACGAGATCGGATTAAAACTCCAATGTTGTAGACAGGAGAACCATAATTTCAAAATGGTTCATTGAATAAACAATAAATAACTATGTGTATTGCATCTAATTTAGTAGGAAAAAGTATTACCTTTCACAATATTTCAGAACAAAGTCAACTGAAGCACGATAAATTGAATCCCGAATATTATCTGTGTCAATGAAAACTCTCACACCAGATATCTTACATATACGGCGCAACTGCCACATTCATATTTCGAGGGGGAGAAGCAAAGGAAAAATCTCATCAGTACACACCAAAAATAAAGAATGCGACAAATGACGAAGATAAAGCTAGGACGGTTATCTAGTGTAAATTACATTGTTGATGAACCGTTAGAATTAACATTGGCTTAAAGCATGGAGCAATTCTTATGTAGGCTATTCACAGAGAAGAAACTGTAGTGTTATATATCATTTGGGGTCTTGAAGTCCACCTCATTTTTGCTCCATTTCAATTGCCGTGATTGGTTAAATAAGAAAAGGCATACAGCAAGGGACTTAAGTCACGTTATAATACAAAACAGCTTTTGAGGTCTTGAGCACCTTCTCATCGTAAAATTTAATAGACTAGTCTAAATTATATGTTCAGATGTATACTGCTTCAACATGTGAAACCAACCAAGCAACCTAGTTTTTAGCTTTTCACCAAGTTGACCAGTTTTATAATGCAGCCATTTTATCTCGCTATTGTACATTTAATGACTCCTGCCCTTCATTCTCGTCCCATGCCCATGCAGCAGTTTTTCAGGAGTGGGTCTCCTAGCAGGAGGTCTGTCCATAAGCTTATTTTTTATCTTATACACTGCATTTGTTAAATTACATATTAAATTTTAAAATAAACTTTTTACATTATACATTTTTATATTTTCACATTCAAATACACATTATTACTTGTTTTAACTTTTAAAATACAATATTTAAATTTTATAAAAAATTACAATATTGTAAAAAGTACCGTGGACTGTCCATAAACTTAAGAAAAGACCACCTTTACTGAGACTCTCTCTTTTTCTAGTACTCAAAGCTCCAGTCTATATTTACCTCCGCTCCGAAAGCCAAATCAACGCCGATCTGCTAAAAGAGTTTAACTTCTGAAACTCAAATAGCTAATACTAGAAACCCTAATTCCATGACATACATCTTTCACTGAAAAGTGTAATAAGATGACAAAGTACAACATACCACAAGCACTAGCTGTGAAGATGTAGAAACCTTTTCTCTAAGCAAAATTTACCCCTCATTCAACACGATAGCTAGACCCTTGACAACTGGAATAGATCACTTCCTGAAACAATCGAGATGTGTGCACAGTGACAGCACAAACACATATTCATTCAACTTCAACAGTAAGCAAATTGTTTTGAAGCCTCTTAAGTGCTAAATATATGAGGAAATACATAGAGCCAAGACCAGCCAAGATAAAAGACAACAATAGTGCAGTTGAAGGAGTTGAGAAGAACAAGTGGTGCATTCATATTCTTGACAAGAAACTTTATGAGAAATAATACAACAAAGAAGATATTGTCGTAAACAAGACGAAGGACATAGTTGAGTAGCCAGCTCCCACTTCAATACAAGAAGTTCTAAGTCTTTATTGACTGGAAGCGTTTTCTAGGAGATCCATCAAGAGGTTTAATAAAATTATGGACTGGGTTTTATAAAGCGCAAAGTGCAGTGAAGCGCTAATGGTAAAAATTACCGAAGCACGAAGCGCTGAGCGCAAGCGCGCGCTTTTCGGATAAAAGCGCACACAAAACATGAACTAGGATTATTTCATTAAAGACACAACATTTAACTTAGAATAATATCACAAGATCATAAAAGGCAAATAAAGCTTTCAACACAATACCAAATTCAAAGTTTTAAAGG
>JAULKM010000003.1:3122137-3137306 GCA_032355605.1 Rubia tinctorum | reverse complement strand
ATACTAATATAACTCTACCTACTTGATTAAGTGTCAATATAACCCTCAGATAAATTTTAGTGCAAAAACAACACTAACTAGTTGATGAAAGTGCCAATATAACCCTAAGACACCATTTCCAACGTTCATCGACATTGACCTCATATAAAATAACTAAAATACCCTTCAACCTAAAAACTATAAGTATTAGGACAATTTCCCCCCATGCCCACCATCGCTCCGCCACCTGATCGCCACCGCCACCACCACCACCACCCTTCCAGCCGCACCACCACCCCTACCCCCAGCCCCAGCGGGCTAGCACCACCGTGAAAACCTAAACTGCAAACCCGCCACCACCACCACCACTCTCAGCCCCAGTATCGCCGAGGAATCCTAACCTACGAACTCGCTCGCTACGCCACGCTAACCCGCCGAGCGATGCCAACCACGACCCATCCCGCGATGCCACTTGAAGCCAACCGCGACCTAGCCCGCCACGCCGCCCTATCTCACCCGGCAGAGAGAATCAAAGAAAATTGAGAAGATGGAGGGAATCGAAGACGGATGAGAGAAGTCGACGGAGGGAATCGAAGAAAATGGAGAACGGCGGAGGGAATCGAAGAAAATGCTAAAGATGGAGAAGAAGACGGTGTTTAGATCTGGGGTTGAGGATGTGGCTGGTTAGGTTAGGGGTATCATAGTAATTTTAATTTTTTTTCATTTTTATAGGGGTAAAAATATCTTTTTACAGAATTCCAGCTAAAAGTTGTTGGAATGGGTACGTTTGCACTTACAATCAACTATCTAGGGTTATATTTGCACTTTCAATTATAAAAAAAGTTATATTGCCACTTCCATGAATTAGGTAAGATTATAAAACCATTTTTCTCATTATTCTATTTTCACAAGTTGAGTGGGGACACTGTAAATTTGTATTATCCAAAACAACTAAGAAATCCATGCACACCCACATCCAATGGAGTTGCTATCACATATATTGGGACATCTGGAGACAGATATTTATTGAAGAAGATCCGAAAGAATTCCAACAATTCTCCTCTGATTTCTGCATTTCTAAACTGATCATATATGGCCTGCCAGTTGAGCCCCACTTATGGTTCATCCCAACTCTCAGGCTCAACACTTGGCCGGTATCCACCAGGAATCTACAAGCTTTTCAATCTCAAGTGCAACAGAACCGCTTCATCCAAAAGGGTCTCCAAATTTTGTTCAACAACATACTTTGAGCTCACTTCCTCTAATGGGTACCCTCTCAATGCAGTTTCTCAGCAAAACGGTGAGCCTCTCATTCCTTCACTACTTGATTATGTAGCTTCCCATTAACTGAGTTTCTTGTTCATTTTTGTATACTACCTCTACTAAAATTGAGACTAAACTGTAGAAAATTGGGACATTGGTAATATTGTTAATTTGAGAACAGATGAAGAAATGAAATTAGACAGAATGTGATTGTGGACATATGAAGCCTATAATGCAACCTTGGAATGTCCGGAGTTTTCTGATTTGGTCTTTATTTTCACTCAAGCCAGATGACGAACCTTGCATCCATGTCTCGTGTTTGTCCGTCTGCCAATTTACTGTCATTCATCAGCTGCTCTGAGCTCGTAAGAATGTATTTTTGTCTAATTTATAATGATGTACCCATCTTGGAATTTTCTCATATAGTATATTGGAAGGTTTAAGAATGGATGTCAAGTATATTCCATAAAAGTAACTAAATTGGAAGGACTTGGGCTCTTGTTTTAATTTGAATTCCGTGTTTATTTTAATGTCAATTTCGTGCCATCGTTTCTATGGTAAAGAATAATGGATTTCTTGCATAGGTTCGATGTCAAAGACCATAGCAGAAGAAGTTCCAAGCTCAGCATCTGAAGGAGGGAGCAACACTCTTAGCATAACTGTTGTGGGTGCCTCAGGGGACCTTGCCAAAAAGAAGATTTTTCCTGCATTGTTTGCTTTATATTATGAAGATTTTTTGCCAGAGGTTAAGTTCCCTATTCCGTTTCTTATTGCACATGTGCGTATTTGTATTAGATATTTAATGTGAGAAAATAAAGGTAAAGATGTAGCCTCTAAAGTTGATGTGATGATCATGTTTTGGAAGGTTTGCCAATATAGTTTAGGTCATATTTATATATGACAACATGTTAGATGATGAGTTTCTATTTATTATTGAATATACATGAGGGAAAGGGCTACATTCTGAATTCACTTTTCAATTATGAAAACAACATTTTAGTTCTATTGCCTTGTGAACTTGGTATAAGTGTGATTCAAACATGAATTTGCCTACTTTTGATAAAATAAATTGTGTAGACATTCTCAATCTAGAAATCAAGATGTAAGTGACTGTCAAATTTGAGACCAACTAGGTATTTGCCCCAGAACATGCAATTTATATTTGTCATGACTCTCTGGTAATGCTAGCTGGTTCTGAATTTCGTTTTTGTGGCAAAAACTCTGTAGAACTTTATTATTTATGGCTACGCTCGGAGCAAAATGAATGATGAGGAGCTGAGAAATATGATTAGCCAAACCTTGACTTGTAGAATTGATCAGAGGTAAGGCTATTTCCTGAATGATTGCAATGTGGTACTTTTAAAGATCCATCCAAATAAATGATAGTTTGTTTGCAGAGAAAATTGCGCAGGAAAAATGGAACGATTTCTCAAACGTTGCTATTATCATTCTGGTCAATACAATTCTGAGGAGCACTTCGTCGAACTGGATACCAAGCTCAATGAGAAAGAGGTGATGCTATTATTCCTGCTCAGGGTTTTGAGAATTTGGATACTAGTTTCTGGATTTTTTGTGCAAAATCTTGGTGTAACTTATAGAAAGAACTACTGCGGAAGATATAGACTCAGTTGAATTTTATTCAATGCAAAACTGATAATATAATGTAAACAAATCATTCAAGAGCCATAGGTGATTCAAAGTTCCTAAATCTTTTTAGGAGCAAAATGTTTTTGATGATCTCTTACAGTCTTCATGTTCTAAATTTTGACAACAAGCCGTTTGACATGGTTCTCAAATTTAAATCCCTCATTTTTTTCGTCCACTGCAAGCAGATAAGCTGAACTCAGTTGTCAGTCTTTAGTTTGTAGCTATAATGGTGGTCTATGGCAGTCCAAAGTGCCTTCTTCGTTTTCTTGCTCTCCTTTTCCAATTACATGACCAGTACGATGATTGGCAGCCTGAATACATTTTGAACATGGTGAAAAAAAACACTATTACTGACATTAAAAAATTTGTTTTCAAAATATGAGGTTTAAGAATGATGGAAGAAGATTGGCTGGTGAAGTTAATTTTATTAGGCATATGCACACTGACTGAATGTATCAGATTTATTCAATCAATATCTTGATTCAATTTTTCTGGATTGAGATGCCATAATGTATATGCTGAAAGTGTTTCTACTTTGTTTTGCTTATCCTGATTTGTCTTGATGAACTACGTGCTTGTTTTATATGTTTCTGTACCCCTTAGTATGAATGCAATTGCAAGATTTTCTGCAGCACTTCCCTGCGCTTTCTCCTTCTGCTGCTTGAATCTTGCGTAACATTGTTGGTCCATTAAATCGAGGGGTATTTCAAAAGGAATAACTGATGATGGCAAATTGTTTCATCATAGCTTCATGCATTTCCAGAGAGTTAATATAATGATAATAGAAGATTCTTTCCTCAGGGTGGAAGTTCCAACAGGCTGTTCTATTTATCAATACCTCCAAATATATTTGTGGATGTGGTCAAGTGTATTGGAACTAGAGCTTCTTCAGGAAGTGGATGGACAAGGGTCATTGTGGAAAAGCCTTTTGGTCGTGACGCTGAGTCATCAAGAGAGCTTACCAGATCTCTTAAGCAATACTTGACTGAGGATCAGATATTCCGGTATGCTCTCTTCAACCTTTTTTTGTTTTGCAGTACCAACTAAAACTATGTACAGTTGATCATCGTTATTTGTTTTCAGTATTGACCATTATTTAGGGAAGGAACTCGTTGAGAATCTGTCCGTGCTTCGTTTTTCAAATCTAGTTTTTGAGCCCCTTTGGTCAAGGAACTACATAAGAAATGTGCAATTTATATTCTCTGAAGATTTTGGTACAGAAGGCAGAGGAGGGTATGCATGACATATACATTCTTACTGTTGAAATTAATTCTACTTTTATTGTATTATGAGAAAAATGTGATAATGTAAGCATCATTTCCAGATACTTTGACAGCTATGGAATCATACGAGACATTATGCAAAACCATCTATTACAAATTTTAGCATTGTTTGCAATGGAAACACCAGTGAGTTTGGATGCTGAGGACATAAGAAATGAAAAGGTACTGAACACAACAAGGTAACCTTTTGTTTTGGCTTGCTGTTGGGAGGAATTAAATTTCAGACATATTGAACTCTGATCAGGTCAAGGTTTTGAAATCTATGAGGCCACTGAAAGTTGAGGATGTGGTGATTGGCCAATACAAAGGGCACAGTGAGGGCAGTATGTCATATCCTGGATATACAGATGATGCAACTGTGCCAAAACACAGCATCACTCCTACATTTGCTGCGGCTGCCCTCTTCATCAACAATGCACGGTGGGATGGAGTTCCATTCCTTATGAAGGCGGGCAAAGCTCTCCATACTAAAAAGCAAGTCGACCTATCCTCGTTATTGTTATTTGCAATTTGCAAATGATGCATCGGTTGGTATCTGACCACATTATATTGCAGAGCTGAGATTCGCGTTCAGTTTAGACATGTTCCTGGTAACTTGTACAAGCGAAACTTTGGAACGGATCTTGACATGGCTACAAATGAATTAGTGCTTCGTTTACAGCCAGATGAAGCCATATTTCTAAAGGTCAACAACAAAGTTCCTGGCCTTGGCATGAGATTAGACCGCAGTGAGCTTAACCTTCTCTACAGTGACAGGTAAGAAAGTAACACTAATAACTTGTTAATTCATCCCCAGGTTCAGTAGTTTTTCATGAACATCAAATGACACAGGATATGTAGTATGTGAAAATGGTTGATTTCATGATATGTATAGGTATAGAGGGGAGATCCCGGATGCGTACGAAAGACTGTTGTTAGACGCTATAGAAGGAGAGAGACGGTTGTTCATTAGAAGTGATGAACTTGATGCTGCATGGGCTCTATTCTCACCAGCACTGAAAGAGCTTGAAGATAAGAAGATTGCACCAGAGCTGTACCCCTATGGTAGCAGGGGACCTGTTGGAGCTCATTATCTAGCAGCAAAACATAATGTCAGATGGGGTGATCTTTCTACTTAATTCAAACTTGTCAGTTGGTGTGTACACATGAATTGTGTTGCTGGTGCTTTATTTTTATGCATGGCCATAGGCAAATTACTGTTTCCATTCATAAGAAGCAGTTTTTTTTGGAAATAAGAAGCAACTATGCAAATTGGTTTAGGATATATACAAATATAACCATATATATATATTTCAATAAGTGGACATACAACATTGAGATAATTCAAAATACAAAAAAAGCCCTAACTAATAAAGTGCAAATATAACCCTAAAGACATATATTCCGACATTGACTAGCCATTTTCGGCCACTGACTGGCCATTTTCAGCCACTAACTGGCCAGAAATGACCAAATTGCCCTCAGGATCAAATGCAAAAATTTGAAAGACAAAAATGTCCTATGCCACGTCTGTTGTTCTGCCACCACCGCCACTGCTCCACCACTTCCTCCACCGCCGCTCCAACTCCACCACTAACTTTGCCAAAGAATATGAAGAACGCAACACCGTCGCTGCCATACTCGCAACTCATGTATTTTTCAGGGGAAAAGCTCAAAAACTAAACCTTCTCCGACGTACTATCCGATACTGAAAAAAGTTTCTCACGGACAATTCCCAATCAATGTCAAAACCGCCGGTTTCGGATTCCGACCAACATCATTGCGTGTATCTCCTGGGAACCATTGGATGGGTGAATCCGAACCTGGTTTCATCTGCATAATTTTGCCTCTAGAATCTCGTACTTTACAATCCAAAGATATGTCATTATTAGGGCACCACCACTGCCATGCCCCCACCCGACCACCACCACCGCCCCTCTCCCGACTACCACCACCGCCCCTCTCCCGGCCACCAAGCTCCACCCATTTTAGCCCCATCCCTAGCCCCACCTCATCAAAACCCAAATCTGGGTATGAAAACAAACTCTTCCCCACCCAACCCAACCCACCTGCCACCCATCACCACCAAACCCAGCTACCCCTCCACTCCCCCACCAACCAAGCAAAGAAGAAGAGAAAACAAAGACATGGGATGAAGTTGAGGGGTGGAAGAAGAGAAGAAAAGAAAAAATGAAAGAAGAAGAAGATTCGGGCTTTAGGGAGTATGAAGTTAATTTCAATGTATTATTTATTATATTTACTTTTTTTTTACAGAGGAGTAAAATGGTATGTTTACCAAATTCTGGCCTAAATCTGCCGGAATGGGTACATTTGAACTTATACTACCTATCTAGGGTTATATTTGCACTTATTGAATTATGTAGGGTTGTATATGCACTTTTCTCATTGGTTTATTATGCATTGCCATAGTAAAATTAAACACTCTTATGCTCCTTTATCAAGGAATAATGTTAGTTTAATTATTGATCATCTCTGTTTAATTTAACGAGAAAGTAGGTGGTTTGTCCATTAGATTATGGACATGCCACTGTATTTTTTTTTAATTTAAAAATGTATTTTTAAATGAGATGGTCTCTTATGAGACAACCTAAACTTTAAGTTGGGACATGCAAATCACTTTCCTATAAGTTTTGGGGCCCGAACATAAATATTTTATTTTCAGCATCTATTTTAAAAGATCCAAAAAAGGAAGCATTCTGCAAAAATCAACACAAAAGTTTATTTTCCCCAAATCTTCCATCGTTCTTCTCCACATCTTCGGTCCGCCATGCAAGTGCTCGTAAGTCTCCGCATAAACTGTCCCGTTTACTATAATCAGCCAAAAATGGCCTTCTCGTCGTCGTAACCGTCTCCACCATTTCCCACAAGAAATTTTTGGGCTGGACATTGTGGAAGCAAAGGAGGGCGATTTTCTAGAGAATCTTTTGTTCTCTTTGCAACTCTTGTGCAGGCTGAATATGCTCTCCAAAGTGATTGGATGAACAAGGGAAAAAGATATGTTGAAGTTTTCAGGTGCAAAAAGCAGAACTATTATAATGCTATAACTTCTAAAGTGTTTTATAAAGGTGGAGGTGGTTATGATGATTACCTTGGAACAACGCCTCCATCTCACTCAAAAAGGTCCCATGACAAGGATAAGTTGGACTACCCTCAGGTATTGAAGCAGTGAAGCTATGAGGCTTTCCTTGCTCAGTCAAGATGTCAGACATAGTGAAATTCATTGGAGAGTTTGATCTGGGAGAAGATAAAGTACACATTGGATTCCAGTGTGATGGAAAAGCTACCAGAGCGGCTTTAGTGGAGTTCGTTTCTACTGATGAGATCGACTAAGAAAGCTTTGTGAAGGGACAACAAACTTATTGGCATACGCTACATTGAGCTCTTTCCTTTGCCACCAAATGAATCCAGACATGCAGAGTCGAGGTCAGGGTAGTGAGCACTGAGCATATGAACAAGGTACAGTCAACAAAGTAAAAAACATACCATTAACGGAAAATCAAAAATATATACCCCCTCTATCGCAACTCAAACTTCGCACTTTTTAAATTGGGCTGTCCCATATCAATTTTCATAATATGATTTTTGCCAAAAATAACCCATTTGATCTTCTTGGAAATGTCCAAAAGGCCCCTTGAACTGTATTTATTTTCTGGGCTTTTGGGCTGATTAAGAGTGGATTAGGCTTTTTCCTTTTTCTCTTTCAAAGGTATCACTCATGTGATTAATATTTTCTCTTCCCAACCTCTCTCACATTTTCTCCCAACATTTCCTCTTCGCATGATTTCCTATCATATTCTCTGATTTATTTTGCTCTATCTCTCATTTCATCTCTTTTATTTTGATGATCAGAGCCTCACTTCCTCTCACTTCCTCTGAAATCACCAAGAAATAAACCCTTGCCACCTTATTATTGTGTTGTTCTTACGTCACTCAACCATTGTAAATCTTTTTTTTGCTTGAATATGTATGTTTGTTGCTGTGTTTGAAAACAAAAACATGACATCTTGTTTTATTAGAGAACTTCATCTCAGTTTCATCTTCTTTTTTGTCAATTTGGGTTTAAACCTGGTGTTTGTTGTTCGTATTTTTCAGATCTGGTTGAATAATGGTTTTAAAAATATAAATTTAAGATCAAAATGTGGATTTAATTATTTCATTTGAGTCGCTGATTGGTTAATCAACAAGTCATTGATGTTCATTTTTGTTTGTTATTTGTTCATGGATTTAGGGCTTTGAACTTGATGTTCATCCCCATTTATCAATTTTCATTCATGCATGTTTGATTTTAGGGTTAGATATGAATTTTCTAGGAATTTACTATTTATTACTATGTTCTTGGTGTTTTTGGTTGTGTGTTTATGTTTTTTGTGTTCGAGCTGTATTGGTGTTCTTTTTTTATGTTTAAATATTTTGTGTTCTTCACAACATATTTTAATCCATGTGATGTTGCTGAAGAGGATTAAGTTGAGGCACAGTAAAAAAATGGTCGGTTCTTGCTGAGGAATATGAGGTTGTGTGTAGGGAATATTTATAATTATTGCCTTTGTTTAAAATATTTTTTGACAAATTTATAAATTCGTAGGGAAATATTAGTGTATATTAAGGCTCTAATTTTCAGTAGTTGGCATTAAGCATCTCACTTATTCAACTGACATTTGTCATTTTTTTTCATGTCACAACTGCTTCCCGTCGGCTTTTCTGACCTTTTCTATTGTAGAAAACTACCACCCCAATTTCTCTTTCTGAATATTGAGATGGAACAGAGGGAGTATTTATATTTATATATCACAGAAATCATCAAGTAAAATATCGACACAAAAATTGCAAAACAACAAGTAAAATAATAATTAAAAAACATCAACTAAAACTAGTAAAACATTTACCATTAGATGAAAATCATAAAACATCAACTACAACTTACAAAAAATCAACATAATCGTAAAATTAAAAGGCTTAAAACATCAAAGTAAACTAATGAAACCTCAATAAAATATCAACTTTATAGCATAAACCTCAATAAACTATATGTACACGTCAATTGAAAGTAGTATACACACAAACAAAATAGAATTAACTAAATAGAATAAACACTAACTACAATAGCATAAGAATCAACAAATTGATACTCCCTCTGTCCCAACATAAACTACAATTGTACTATTCATTTAGTCAAAATTAAATAATTTAAACTATAAAATTTTGTTGATATATAAGTAAGAATATTATCATCATGAGGCATAGTGTTAGATTCGTCTTAATGTGTATTTTCATAATATTAATTTCTTAACTATACATATCCAATGGAAATTTCATCTCTCTCTCTCTTCGTGCACTAGGGGATATTATGTGTTTTTTCATCTATTCCATTGCTTTGATCTGGTAATACGATCTGGAATTTGCCACCCTAATGAGGAGATCATGTAAGAAGAATATGCTAACCACAAATAGCAAAAACAATTACAAAAAGAGGTGGGATTGGGGAAAGCTACGGAGAAAGAGATCGATGAACAAGAGGGAGGAATGGAGAAGCTGGGATAGAAAGGTGTACTGGATAATGTACTAGAGGATGTTCAAACTACTTCATCAACACAAAACAGAGTAGGGGAGAAGCTAATTGAAGTAAAAACATCAAAGATGGAGTTGATTGGAAAGGAAGATCTCAGATGAGATTATCTTGAAGCTGGGGAGGAGACTAGGTTGGAGTAAGCAGGAGGAAGAAGAAGCAAAAGAGTTCAAAACCCCGAGCTCAAATTTGAAAACTGGATTAAGAGAGGTACAATATTATCAACCAGTTGAAATTGAAGGAATTGTAATGGGAGAAATCACTATGGAGGATGTTCAAGAGAGTTCAAAGCAATGGGAAACGACTATAATGTGTAGAGTACTAGGGAGTAATCCACCTTACAGAATAAATGAGGGCTTTTTCTTTCGGATTTGGTGAAATAAAATTACTAAGGTGTTGCTATTACATACAAGTGTATTCATGGTCAAATTTCAAAATGGAGAAGATAAAGAAGTTATACTAGAAAGAGGTGTTGTTTTCTTTGAAGGGGAACCAATGCTGTTGAAATAATGGAATCAGAGTGGAAGATTGAAGAGCCAGAAACAGTTCTTGTATGGATTCAGCTACCAGATCTTCCAATGAGATACTGGCATCCAAAGATTATCAACAAAATGGTTAGTTCGATTGGTAAACCTATAAATTCAGCTAGGTCAACTGAGGAGAATGAAAGGTTAGACTATGCAAGGATGCAATCTTAAGTGCTGATTAAGAGTAAGTTGCCTGAAAAACTTTTATTTTTAAATGAAAACAAAGTTACTATCAGCCAGGAGATCTTGTTTGAATGGAAACCAGTGAAGTGAGAAATAAATTGGTTGGTCATAGTATGGAAATGTGTAGGAAGAAAGAAGAAAGTTGGTTTACACAGTAAGTCGGGAAGGTGTATGTGCATGTAGGAGAAAACACTAAACAATACCTGGTTCAAAGAATGAAGGAATTAAAGGAGGGTGAAATCATGAAGAAGAAGGATGATGAATTTAAAATATTGGAAAGGAGAATGAAAGCTTCCAAGCAGAAAGAAGATGCTTAGTGCCACTTAGGAAGCTCAGGGAGTAGGGATAATGGTTACACTCTTTTAACTGATCCTCTTGATGTATAACAAACTTGCTTGCTGGAACGTGTGTGGTCCAAATAAATGTGACAAACATATGAGGATTAAAAACTTCTGTATGTTAAATCACATAGGGTGTTTGCGTTTGCTAGAAACTAAAGTAAAGGTAGAAAATCAGCAAAAAAACATGGAAAATAGTTGGATTGGGCTGGAGTCTAGTTACTAAAGGTTATATTGCAAGAGGAATGATTGGTTGGGATGAAAAAATAATTTTTATAGCATGAATTTACTGAATGTAGGACATCGGTGGATGGACATGGAGAAGAAATTGAGAACATGTGCTTGAGATTCTATTTGACTGTAATGTATCTGCATAACACTATAGAAAAAATAAAAACTGTGAGGGATTTTTTTAAAGAACTGAAATGCAGAGATGATAAAACCTTGTTCATTATTGGAGATTTTAATTCATATCTAGAACTTGAGGATAGAAAGGGAGGAAATGAAGTAGAGGATAAAGAAATATAGATTTTTAGGTTGTGATACAAATGAATCTGCTGGAAGATATTAGAACTATTGGGCAAAAATTCTCGTAGAGTAATAGAAGAGGAGTTTTTAAATTGATTCAAAGTAATATAGACAGGGCTATGGTAAATCAAGAATGGATCAGGAGTGTAGAACAATCATTCTATGAAGTAAAGTCTGAGGGCCTCTCAGATTATCACCCTATTGTTGTAAGTTGGCAAAAAGAAATGTGTAGAAAAAGAAGAAAAGTTCAAGTACTAAAATGTGTGGGAAGCATCAACTCAGTTCATATGGACAATTAAGGTTGTTTGGAGAAATGTGGAAACAATGAAATAAGTGGATTTTTTTTAAAGAAGATGGCAAGCCTTTAGAAAAAAAATGAATAGAAGAGAATTTCCAAGGATTGGAGATAGGGTAGAGAAAGAAAGGAAGGAATGGAAGGAGGCACAACATATATTGAATGAGAATCCATGGAATGAGGACAGGATATTGTTAGAAGGGTTAGGAGAAGATGAATTTAAAATTTCGCAACAGAGAGCCAAGGTTCAGTGAATACATGAAGGTAACAGACCAACTAAATTGTTCTATTCAGCTATGAGAACTAGACAGTACAAAAACCAAATTGTGAATTTCAGGGCAAGAGGGAGACTTTTGTCAAATCAAGATCAAATTGAGGGGCATCTAAAAAAGCATTTTGAAAACCATCTGGGAATCAGTGTGGAAACAGGAGAACTAGAGGAGGACTTGGCAAACTAGGTGAAGTATTAAGCATAACAAAAGGCTAAATTGATTAGACATGTGATTGGAAAAGAGATCAAGCAATATTTATTGGGAATACATCCTAACAAGAGCCCGGGGAGAGATGGGTTTACAAGCAGTTTTTCAGCAAAATCTGGTAAATAACAGGTGAGAGTTTCATTAAAGCTATGCAAATATTTTTCAGGGGTGAGAAGATACCTGAATTGTTAAATAAAGTTGTCATTTCACTTATCCTAAAGGTAAAACAACCTCAACTAGCCACTGATTACAGAACAATGGACTGCGTTTCTGTGTTGTATAAATGATAACAAAGGCTTTATATGCTAGATTGTGTGAGATACAACCTAAGGTGATAAGTGAAACCCAAAGTGCATATGTTAGGGGTAGACACATATCACATAATATTTTGCTGACACAAGAGTTTCTGCATAAATACAATATAGGTGGTATAAAAAATAGTTGTGTTGTTAAAGTTGACATAAGTAAAGCTTTTTAACTTGATGATTGATTGGATTAGGAGGAGTACAATGAATTCATATTTTTGTATGGCTTTGAATGGTAGATACTCCTAAAGTTTCTTAGGCAAGAGAGGGGTGAAACAAGGGGATCCCGTATCCCCATTGTTATTTGTTCTGACCATGGAATATCTCTCTAGAAGAGGAGATTGTGAATTTGCAGGTGTTTCTTGTGGGGAAGAGAA
Organism: Rubia tinctorum; assembly: GCA_032355605.1. Lineage (NCBI taxonomy): Eukaryota > Viridiplantae > Streptophyta > Magnoliopsida > Gentianales > Rubiaceae > Rubia > Rubia tinctorum. The sequence continues at coordinate 3,124,539 of JAULKM010000003.1, read as the reverse complement.
AATTTCATAGGGGATATACACCTGCTTCATGGGAAACTCTTTGCAGAAGTAAAATGCTAGGAGGCTTAGGGCTAAGGGATCCTTCAGTATGGAATAGGTTGCCTTATATAAACATATATGGGATTTAAACTTGAAAAGGGATATGTTGTGGGTTAGTTGGATACATGATTACTATATTAAAAAGGATTGAAAGACAGTAAAAGTATGGAAGGGAATAACTAGAACTAGAAGATGATTTGTAGACTGAAAAACAAGTACCTGGAACACTGAAAAAATGCACTATTAAAACAGGTTAATTGATGAAAAGAAAAATCTATGATGAGATGAAGAGAGTGAGATGAAAAGATGCATATGAAAAAGTGACATGGCATAGGAAACTATTGCCAAAACATAGGATCTTTATTTGGATGATGCTAAAGGGATGTTTACCTACAATAGATAGATTGTGCAGATTTGGAATACTTGTGCAATAGCAAAACTACAGTTTATGCAGTAAAAATTTTGAAATAGCAGGACATGTCTTTACAGATTGTGATTATGTCAAAGAGTTCTTGGAGTTACCAAACCTGGAAAAATCAGCAAATATGAGGCTGCTAAAGAAGCAAGTGTTGATGAGGTAAGGAAGAAAGCATGAATGTATGCTGGTGCTGTTGATTTTTATGATGTACAAAGTATGGAATGAGAGGAACAAAATGATTTTCATTAAGTAGGCAGTTAAATATGGAACAATAACAACACAAATCAGTACAGAATGCAAATGAAGGCAACAGAAAAATTGGAAAGAACTGATTGAGGAAAATGAATGTTTTCAAGGAACTGAGGTTGTATAGGGTTATGTAGAAAGCTTCATTTTTTTTTTGAAATTTTGTTTTACTTTGAAAGAAAGAATTGTAAAGGGCTAGGAGTGAAAGACTAAAGTTGTATTTTCTCTGGTTTGATTAGATTAATATACAGAAAAGTTCATCAAAATGTGTTTTTAATTCAATACCATTTGTTATGGTGGGGGGTTTGGCGGACCCCTACTCGTTTATTAATTTGAAAAAATAAATAAGTACAAAGATGATGGGGGCTTAATACCTAGCCTCGGAAATATCTGTGCAACTCATTAAAGCTATACATATGCCCTATGACTATCCTAATGAGTTGCATATATTCAAAAAACGTGGAATACATAAACGTGGAATACAACGAAAGGAAGTTTATTTATACCTCTCAGTTCTTGTGTTTGTGCAGATATGCCCCCCAATTTTTCAAAAGTACATGTATGCCCCTGGTCTCAATGAAAATTTTGTCAACTATGGTCTTTGTCGGATTCAGTTGAAATGACTGATTTACCCCCTTTCTAAAATAATGATAATGTGCATTTATAAACCCCCCCTCCCATTATTGTGTTTGTGCATATATATATATATATATATATATTCCTCTCACTTTTTCGAAAGTGCATATATATCCCTTGTCTCACCCTAAAATTTGGTCAATTGTGGCCTTTGTCGGATTCAAATGAAATGACTGATTTACTTCTCTTTGTAAAAAAAAACTTAAAAGGAATATTTACCATTTCCCCCTCCTAAACCTCAAATCCCAAATCCCAATTCATTTTCATTTCATTCTGAGAATTTGAGGGTTGAGTTCGATTTCTAAGGTATCAGGAACCTTGTGCGGTGAAGTGGTCGGCGAAGAAAATGAACCTCCGCTCACAGTTCAAATGGCCCTGCTCTCTTGAAGAGTACTACCCTGGGTGATGTTGAAGGTACTGTATTTTTCGCATATTACATGTGTTTCCTCCATCTCTTTCTTTCACTATTTTATACACTGATATTACTTCATATCATTAATTTTTCGCATGTTGGTATTGTTTTCTTGAATTTTATATGTTATGCTAATATTATGAGTAGGTTCTAATTTTTAATGCTAAATTGGTTTTTAATATGTTATGCTAATTTTATATGTTATGCTAAGTTTCAATTTCTCTCATTTTGCCTATGAGGTTTTTCTGATTTTCATCCTAGCATCTCACTTTTTTTTTCAAAGCTCATTTCTCACCTTGTTTCTACACATTTTGGCCTCTCACTTTTGTACAGATTTCTCAGCCTATTCGGGACTTTCCCATTGTTGCTTAAGTTGCCCTTTCAACGTTTCAACTTAGCCAGGTATATGTTTTCTTTTTTAAAAAAAAATTGGATTTTTTTGTGTATCACAAAATGCCCCAAAAGTAGGCTACATACTTCAATGAGATAAAAAAATAAACACAAAGAAATTTTGCTAGAACTCGTAAGTGCCTAACTACTCCATCCCCCACACTTAAACTTCACATTGTCCCAAATGTATCATACAAAGTGTAAAAATCACAAGTGGAGTAGGGAGAATGGTAAGCACTTACTCTTGGGAACCCGAAAGAC
>JAULKM010000003.1:3100329-3118695 GCA_032355605.1 Rubia tinctorum | reverse complement strand
TCATTTTGTAGGGCAAGCTGATGGTCTGTTTCTGCAGTTTGGTTTGAAGTGGCACCAGCAAGACGAGAACCTTCTGCTTTGATGATCTCCTGCACGACAAAGAGCAGGAGCGTCGTTCTACCATCAGTGCCCTTCACATCCACAAGCTTAAGCAGCGTGTCAAGCTTGAACGCGTGAGCATCTCCCCGGTTAGTTCCAACATTCATCCGGTTACCAGTTTTGAGAACAGCTTCAAGAAGCTTCATGAACATTCTGCTGTTTCTAAGCTCTCTACAGGATTCCTGCAAAAATAGCATGACAAACATACTATAATGAATCCTGAATTGAGCACAGAAACTATGCTTAGAACTACAGCAAAATTCTAATTTTAATTAAATAAACACACAAATCATAGTAGATGTATACATGTTCCGGTTTCAAGTTTCAACAAGAATCATAATCGAAGATATCAGCCATTCTTTGAAGGAGAATAGAAAATAAGCTAAAACAAAACTAACAAATCAGTCAAATCTACCAGGCAGAACTAGCATAGCCAACAAGGCATGCTGAAATTTGAAGGGAAAAAAAAGCTACTTATATCCCGTCATTAGAGTTCAGTATCCCACATTTAAAGGTTCATTATTTTCTCTCTTTTTTCCCCGCATACCATTACTAAGACGAACACAAGTCATAAAAGGGACAAAAAGTTTATTCCTTGTACAAGATGTACTTGTTATGGGATGGAGCGAGTGCAAAAGATGATTGGACTACAAGAGACAGATTCTTATAGATGAGAATTTTACACACAGAAATTTACCTCTAGGGTCTCAAATGACCTATTGAGGTACTCAACCTCTGAATCAAAATTGGCAATGTAGAGCATAGCATCCACCCTCTTGAATGCGTTGGGTACACATAGCACAGCCTTGAGAAATTTCTCAGCAGGCCCAAGCTTGAATGGCGATTCATCTTTGAACTCCCTCAATCTTGTTTCTTCCTCCTTAGTAGGTGCCATCTTCAATAAACTCTCAAGCAACTCTGTTCCCAGCATGTCAGCATTGCCTACATTCATCATTTAAAAATTGAAAAAACGTCTATTGCAACCACAACACTGCTAACATGCCCGTAATAAGTCTGTGCATCTACCGCAACATCTCCATAGTCGCCCGACATGCACGTATAAAACATGTTGACCTTCATTTGAAATAAAGAAGGAAGCATAACAACCAAAGCAATCAAATGTATCACAGTATTTGCAATTTTGCACAAGTACAATAGTGCATTACCAAAGTAAATCAAAGGTAATCTTTGTTTACCTTCCATAAGGGCTTCACAAACTTCTTCTTCAGTAACATTTAGCGCCCTTAATAAGATTGCAATGTTTTGCGACTTCTTTAGATCAAGAACCTGGTTTTCGTGATTCGCTGTTGGCATCATAGGGCGCCAGACTTTATCTTTTGCATTTGGATTTGAATTCAAAGCATTCGCCGTAAAAAGCTTCTGAATCATTACCTCATTCAACCTACATAAAAAATTCTCACTTTTTTAGCCATCCAAACCCAGTCATCATTTTTTCGTAAAACCTAAAAGACCAATCCAAATCTTACTGAAAAGAACTAGATTTGAGCAGATCCCAAACCATTGCTCTGTCAGAACTCCCCCTCACTTTGTCCCAATGCAAAGCTTTTAACTTAGGCTTCATAACACTCTCCATACTTTCTCCATCCTCTCCAAGAACAGGCCTAGATGGTGCCACCAGCTCCGGAGGCCCAGCGCCCATCACTGGGGTCTCCCAGAACCTTGGTGGTGGAGGCGGTGGTGCTGAGGGCGGTGGCGGAGCAATCACTCCAACACCAGCATCAAACCTAGCAGAAAGACTCAAGATTTCACCGGGAGACTCCATGTACATTCCTGAACTATCTGAAACCCGTGAGGGCGAGTTCCTCGTGTCCCCGGAGGACGGCGGAGATGACTGGAATCCTGGCCGCCCTTGGGCAGGAATAGGGATGTACAGTGGAGGCGCCGGAAAATTAGCTATGGAATCCGGTGACACCGATCTCATGCTACTTTTCGGGCTCAAATGCAATTCTATTGAAGGACTACTCACTAGAGAATGATTCTGGGAATAATGGTAAGAGTTCGAGGTTGAAATCCGGCCATTTTCCGCTTCATTTTTCTCTTCAGGATTATTCTGTCCTTCCCCTGTGGAGTCTCTCGGAGAGAAGTACTCGTCCTCATCGTCGGAACCCAGTTTGTGTTCACTATGCTCTTCGTGGAACTGGTGACGTGGCAGCGGCGGCAGCGGCAGTAGCTCCGGCGACCCGAGGCTCTGATTAGGTGGGAGGCTGTTCTCTGGGCTATGGGAGATGCCATTTACTTCTCTTGAGCTCACGAGAGTTCCCAAGTACAGAAACTCCGAGCTAGAGGTGGAGGCGGTGTGGCGGGAAAGCTGCGGCGGTGGCGGCGGAGGCCGGCAAGGTACTTTTTTAGTGGTGGGTGTTCTGTCGGAGGGGGTGGCGTTGGGTGGAAAGAGACGGACGTTGTCTGTTTTGGCGGTGGGTGGTTCGTGGCGTTGGTAGCGCCGGCGGTTGTGGTGGAGGAAGAGGAAGCCGACGACGGAGAGAATGACGGCTGCGGAAATAACGGAAACGGAGATGATGACGACGACGAGCTTGTGTGAGATGGGTTTGCCGGAGGAGGAAGTCGAGCGAGGGACAATGAGGGAGGAAATGTTGGCCGGAAAAGTTACCATAGCGGCGGACGGCGGTGGTGGAGGAGGAGGCGTTGGAGAGGTGTAGAATGGAAAAAACGGGGCTTGAGTTTGAGGTGTGCTGGGCGGCGAAAGAGAGGAGAAAGGGTACTTTGGCTCAAGCGGAGGCTGAGCCTCAGGGGTGGGGAACGGCGCCGGCGGAAGAGCATGGTCGACTGGAAACAAAGGTTGGTGGAGGAGACGGCGGTTCACGGCGGCGGGGGTGGTGATGGGGTGGCTTGTGCTTAACAAGCAGAGACTTAGCAAGTGCAAAACAATGAAGAGGATTGGAATGATATAATTACAAAAGGAATGCATTTTGGAAGGTGGGGTTTTGTTGTTTCTGTTGTTGATATTCCAGGAAATGAAGGAAGGTTGAAGAAAGGAGGGATATGAAACGTGAGAGAAAAATAATGGAAAGAAAGAGAAAGTTGTTTTCTTTTTTGCTGGTTTGATTTTATCCCTGGTATTCTTCTTTGCTGCTTTTCATGGCCACAGTGGGCAAAGGCTCCTAGACCTGAATTATTGCTGCGTGAGGTGCCAAGGTTGAGAACAGACTGGATTCTGTTGTTCTGAGATAAGTTTGGACTTTTAGGAGTCACAGGGCGTCGCAAATGCCTGACAGTGGAGTGGGAAAGAGGGGGGGAAATAATTGGACTTACTTAGTTTTTGATTTGAGGAAGAGGAGGTAGGCTTTTAATTTGAACCTGGGAAAGGAAGCAAATGGTTAATCTCCTCGTGGAAAGGGAAATGTACGTACGTACAGTTTTCCAGCAGCTTTACTTCTTTACCATAAAGGCAAGTTAGGACAAAACCTGGGTGGGCTTTGTAAAGATGCAAGTTGGAGGTGAAAGTCAAATTTTAGTGTGAATATGCAGTCCATTGTCTCCCAATATTCCTCTGCTCAATTCGAGGCTTCTTTATCAAAGTAAATTTAAATGTAAATAATTGAGTTTGCTTTTTCTTAATTTTTAAAAATTGCTCTTGAAATCGAAAACACCCGCAGTGATAATTTCTAGATTGATTTTTAGTTTTAAAAACTTATCTCTAATTTCTTGTTGGAAACCGGTCTCCTAACATGGCCGCTGACAGCCTCACATGGGCACTGCCCATCTGCCAGGCGCCCATCCTTTTTTATCAAAGAGTGGACATGTGTCGGCCATATGTTGCCCCACGTGTCCCAATCAATGAAAAGCTTTTTTTAAAAAAAATTCAGCCGGTGTCATTGTAATAATTTTTCAGTTTTTTGGTTTTGCAATTTGTAATAACTTTTCAGACTAGATTAAGATTCCGATCTTCGTTTTGTAATAATTGATCGAACTAGATCAATATTTTATTATTTAAGTATTTTTTGTAATTTGTCTTGTCGTCATAATTGGTCTTTGCTAATGTAATATTTTTTCATAATTTTTGCAAAAAATAATGTCTCCTATTATTTAATTTTATTTCATCATTATTTAATATTTACTTGGCCACAAAAACGTAAATTGATAAATAAATTTATTAAAATTAAAAATTAAAAATATTTTAATTTTAATACAAAACAAAATTAATAATTTTGAAAATAATGAAAATTAATTGGTAGATTTATAATTTATATTAAATTTCACATTCACTTATTTTGGGTGAACAAATCTAATTAAATTAAATGTTAAAAGTAAAATTAATGAGTAGGATAGAGAGAATCAAATGAGATCCATGAATAGTACAAAGTGGTTTCTTACCACCGTGGAGAAGAAAATGAGTGGTTTCTTAAGTGGTTTCTTAAAGTTAGGTGGAAGAGATAGAATGACAAAAATAATATATTTAATTGGTAAGAAACCGATAGTAGGTTCTACCATTAAACATGGTCTAAACCACAAAATCTATTGATTCGGACATGGGTTAAACAGATCAATTTGAGGAAAGAGGAGTTTTTTACCCTGAAGGTGAAGGTGAGAAAGAAGCATTTTTTCTATCGTAAATATGAAATCAAGTACTCCCTCTGTCTCAGCGTAAGCTGCAGAGAGATAAAATAAGTCTCAGAATTTTACACCACGTGAAATGTCTTCTTTGCCCTTTTACCATCTTCCCCAGCAACACCACCCCAACAGTACCACCCTTCACACACTCACCACCACCACCACCCACGCAACATCCCAACACCACAAACCCCCCCACCAACAACTCAATTGATGAGTTAATTTACAACGTTAAACAAAAAATCACAAACAAATTAATCCTAAATAACCCACTTTATCGATTAAAAATCATCATTGAATTTCAAGTCTACCGCGTCATCCCCGTAGTCCTCGTCCTCGTCTCGTCGTCGTCATCTCCATAGTTCACGTCATCCCGTAGTTCTCATCATCGACGTCTCTGAATTCATTGTCATTGTTATTCTCGTCGTCACACCTCTTCATACCCGCATCTTCCCATCAATTTAGCATATCGATTAGTGGTGGTGGTGGTGGATATGAAATTAAGTGGATGGTGGTGGGTTGTTGTCATGGTTGTGGATGGAGAATGAAAAAGAGATGGATGGCGGATGGAAAAGAGGTGAATGGTGAATAGGTGGATTGCGGTGGAAAAGGTGGCTGCAGGGAAGAAGGGATTCTGGATCTAAGGGATTTTGGATGGTGAAGGGAGTTTGACGATGGATGTGGTGAAATAATTAAATTTAGGGTTTCTATTTTGGGCCATCAAAGCCCAAAATGAGAGAAATCTGATTGTGAATTTTAGTTTAAAGTAAGGGTAGTATTATCTTTTGACTATCATTATTTTTGGTAATATTTCCAAATTTAGAAAGTGTGTAGCTTATGGTGGAAAAATTAAAAAAGAAAGTGTTCAAAATAACCTGGGATGCAGGAAGTAGAAAATTTGTCGTTCATCATCAAAACTGAAAGTTAGAGAAAAGAGGGAAAGATTTTCTGTATATTGCTTAATTCTGAAATTTGTACATGCTATGTTAATATACATGAGTTGCTAACCAGTTCTTCGAACTGTCTAACCAACCAAATCGGTTAAAACAGAAAAGCAGAACAACCAAGCTACAATTTTTAAAAAAAAAACTGGAAGTTGAAGCTGAACTTTAGAGTTGAGCTGGAATCTTCTAAAAATATTTACCCCCTAGTTGAATCGGGAAGCAATGGCAGACCCAACTTTCCAGGGAAAGGAATGAAAAAGTGGAGGTCACAGTGCCTTGGTGAAGAAATCTGCTACCTGGAACTTTGAATGCCGGTATTGAGGAGCCAAAAATCCCTTTAAGAATTGATTGCGAACAACGTGGCAATCAAACTCTATATGCGTCGTTCTCTCGTGAAACATGGGATTAGATGTACAAAGCAGCTTGATTATCTAACCATAAAGGAATTGGCCGAGAAACTTGAACATCAAGATCAGACATAATATAAATGAGCCATTGAAGTTCTCTAGTCACGGCTGTCATTCTTAAATATTCAGCTTCTGCAGAGTTGGAAGACACTTTAATTTGCTTCTTTGTTTTCCAAGAAATCAGACATAATCCTAGAAAAATGCAATGGCTAGTAAGGGATCTCCAAATGGTCTTACAGGTGGCCCAATTAGCATCTAAAAAACTTTGAAGAGTGAAATCAGATGTGGAGGGATAGAAAAGTCCAAGTGTGAAGCATCCATAGAGATATCTAAGGACATGGAGTGCAACATTGAACTATACTTCTGTTGGATTTTGCACAGATTGACTCAAATGCTACACTGCGTGTCTTGGCCGAGTAAAGTTAAGATAAAGAATCTTTCCTTCCAGCCTTATATATGAACTAGGATCACATAATAATGGTGATTTATCTTTAGTCAACTGTGTACCAGGTGGAAGAGGTGTAGAGACTGATTTAGCACCAGTTTGCTGCAACAAATCACATATATACTTATGCTGGTGAAGTAGAATGCCAGATGAACTCCTGAAAAGTTCAATCCCTAAAAATAATTTTGAGAGACCAAGATCCTTTATAGAGAACTACTGATGCATGAAATCTTTCACACCATTGACAGTCTTATATGAGTTACTTGTGAGAAGAATGTCATTTACATAGATTAGGAGAATCAGGAATCTATGAGAGTTTTGCAGAATAAGCAGGCAAGGATCATGTGGAGACTGGAAAAAGGCATATTGATTGCAGCCGCGGGGTCATTTTTTCATCAAATTATCTGCGGGCGCTTCTCAAAGATAGAAATTTATAAGTTGCTCCTGTGCTCACTACTAACCACTATAGAGTAGCTAGTGGCAAGCCCGAGGTCGTCCACAAAGATACTAGAATTTGAAAGTTAACTAATCACAAGCCACAATCGGGTGTCAATCTGATTGTGTGTCAGGGATAGCTAGTGTTTTAAACATATGATTGAGGGGGTTTTGTCTAACAACTAACGAGCATGCAAATAGAGAGAGTAAAAAACTATACTTAAATAGTCTTGGGGATATTTAAGTAACATGGCCGATAAACGACTTTGATCCTAGCTAGATTCTATCACATGTAATACATATAAACTTATCTCATACCCATGTCACATTATAGAGAGAAAGATGGGAATTCCTATGTTTGTCACATAAAGGTTCGGCTCCACTTAAGACCTACCACACCGCCTCCGTAATTAGGGAAAATGAGTCGATCGATCAATGGATCCGGTCCTCTTTCCATCGTTTCAATCCCAATTCTAACGAGCCCCTGCTTAAAGGAACAAAGTCATTCGTAGGTCACAACCGTTAGATATGGGAGTGAGGACAATACGTTCAGGGTACTCCACTATAGACACATATCCCTAGGCCTAGAGAGACAATGGAATTGGCATCTTATGGTGACTCTAGGGTTGACACAACCCTAGTCACTATACAACAACCCTGGTCACTACAAACTTTTATACTCATTCTATCGGGGTAAGCCAAGAGTTTCCCCTAGTTAAGAATTAGCCTCTAACATGAACTTTAGTACATGACTAGACAATTAGAGCTAGAGTCTAACGATCGGGATGGTACTCTCGGGGTATCATGCATACACTCACCTCCCCCATACTCTCAAACCTACAAGGGCCCTAATCTATCAATACCAAGATAGCAATTTAAGCATAGCATGTTATCATACTACGCATAACTCTATGGATGTATCACAAATCATAACATAGCATAAAGCTTACAAGAATGTAAATCATAAATCAAGCACAACTATTCATTTTACATAAAGATTGGGAAATCTTAGAATCTCACAAAGTCAACATCAAATCATGAATACAAATAATTCCCTAAGAAATAAACTACTCTAGAGACATTGAATCCAAAGCAATCATTGGATTCAATGCCGTAGGCAAAAAACTAGGAAAAATATATGAAATGGGAAGATAGCCCCCTTCTCTCTCTACCTACACTTCGATCTAGGAATAATGACCAAAATTCTACTTCAAAATAACTAAGAACTAAAAGAAGGGGAAAAAAGAAGAACTCTAGAGAGAGAATACTTATCTTCCTTCCTACCCGCCAAAAACTAAGATATACATTATGAAAACTTACTAAACACTAGGAGACTAAAGACTCCTTATATAGGAGAAGATAATGGGCCCCTAAAGGTCCAAGTTTGGAAAAACCTAGTGAGACCCTAATGACACCCCTAGCGGCCACGTTAACACGGGTCGTACAATAGTGCACAACCCGCACAAAAGCACGGGATCCGCAGACTGGAGATGCTCCCCGAGCGTTCTAAGTGTGCGGCTTACAGACTGGAGTTGTGTCTGTAGGTCTTCAGAGTGTGCGGGTCATGCAAGATTTTGCGGCCCGCTACATGGACTTCATATTCTTGGCATGGGGTTGGCACGGGCCGTGCAAATCTACACTGGTTGTGCCCAGTCTTTGACTCTTCCAAAACTTAGCTTTTTTCCTTCCACTTGTAGGGGCCTCTACAGGTGAACCGCTGGTCTGATTTGGGAGTTCTTATAGTCAATTGTATAGCGCTCGAGAAAAAAAATCCAACGGTGCCATCTTTGGAGGCTGATTCTTCTCGGATTAAAACCACAACTCTATTCAAACTCTCGGATCACAATTCATCATCTTCTTTGTCTTCCTTCTTCAACTCTTTATCTTCTACCACGTTTTCACTATTGGCCTTCAGTCTTATACCATTTTTGTGAATGGCCTTTACTAAAATAATCTGAAGTGCTTATTAGAAATCTATAAATAATCTCACAAAATATAATCTAGAGGCTCGTAAGAACAAAAATCCATTAGACTCAAAGTAGGTTTTAAAATGAAGGATTAGATATGAAATTGAAAATGGTCATCTAAACCCCTTATGATTTAAACCTACATAAACCTAGCAATCTACCCACAAAATGATAACAAAAGAAATGTTAAATACCTTGAAAAATACATTCATTTGACGTCTCATCACAAATGTACACAGGGTTATGGAAAAAGTCTGATTCCATTGCCTGTTGGCTTGTTACCTATAAAGTGATTTTCTGAGTAAACACTTATGACTTGGAGAAGGAAATTTGCAACCAGGTGGAGGATGTATATATACTTCCTCATATAAACTTCAATGCAAGAAAGCATTATTTACATCAAACTGGTGAACATCTCAACCTCTCGCAACAACTATTTAGATCAACACCGTAACTGTCACAAGTTTGGATACTGGTGAAAAAACTTCATTGTAATCTTCTCCATGTTATAGTTTTTAGCAACCATCCTGGCTTTATGTATCTTAACTGTACCATCATAATTGTATTTCACTTTGAATACCCACCAACATCCTACAAGTTTCTTATCCTTATGAGGAATAACAATATCCCTGGTGTGATTATCTTATAAGGCATTCAGTTCCTGTTGCATTGCCAAAATCCAAGAGGTGTGTGTACAATCTTGATTATAAGTCAGAGGATCTTGTGTTTCTAAAAGTTGAGTCGGCAAATTGGTTTGATCATCATTGCCATTATAAACAACAAAATCATTTAGCCAACTAGGCATTTGTCTTTATCTATGAGTGACGCAGTCAGAAAATTAAAGAGATCTGCAAGCCCGAATCTTGAAGAACAATTAAGGTCTACAAGCACAAACCCTAGGTTTTGGTTCTGGAATCCACCAGAGAGAAAATAATCTCGAAATATTATTATGAATGAATAATAATCCGAACAATACAAGAGGTCTTTAAATACTGAAAAGAATTTTGGAAATAAAAAAAGGAAATTCAAAATTATTTCCAAAATTAAAATAAAATCAAAAAATAGTCAAAAACAGTAAATTGACATTTTGAGGCCTAAAACGACCTCAGATGGCGATTGTGGAAAAGTTAATTTCAAAATTTGATGAAAATTTTAATTTTACCCCTACCAAAAAACTAAAAACTCGTAAAATAGGTAAAGACCTTAATGTCCTCAGGCTCATTAATATAACCATTTGTCTTCCATTCCCGCCTAACCCACACCCGTTTCCTCCCCCACTCTCGAAAAACCAACCCAAATCGTACACAACAGTCCGTTTAATCCGTTTCTCATTTCACCGGCGCTGCAGAGGCAGATTGTGTCGGCATCGGAGGCACTACGGTGAGTTTCATAGGGCGACCGCATTTTTGGAAATGTGGAATTGTGAAATAACAACCTGTCTACAGTAAATCCTTGAAAATGGTAACTTCTTCCAGAATTTCCTTTAAAAGATTACATTAATTTTTTTGATAGTTTGATTATGTGTAAATATGGTGGTTGTCGTCATTTGAATATTTAAATACGGTAAATGTGGGTTAGAATATAGGGTTTTGGTGCAATTTTATTGATTTGAGAGTATATAGTCCGGAATGATGATTGGATGATGTTTAATGTTGTGTGTGTGGTTCTTATGTTTCTTTGTTGTTCGAGAAATGGTTGAAATTGTTAAATGTGTTTAAAATGAGGCGGGGATAAAATTTGATAATGGTGTATGGGCATATGAATGCGGGTTTTATCATGTAGAATTTCATGGCATTGATGATGATGTTTTGATGTGATAATGTTGTATATGATCTTGTGAATGTTCATTAGGGCCATATGTGTGTATTTTTTTCTTATTTATTTACTTAGGTTTTGGCGCTTTGTATTAATGAATGTGATTGAGTTAATGAGTTGCTGTGATTGAATGAATTAGTGGTTGTTTGTATAAGTAGATTTGGTTTGGTTAAGAAAAAAATGGTAAAGTGTAGACTTGTTGTGAACGTTGTGAAAAATTGGTGTATGATTAGATTTGTTGTTTGAGTTGTTGGAGGGTGTGTGATATTGTTGAAAAATTTGTTGGATATTGTGAGAGGTAATGTGATATAGTTGTGTATATCTTGGGAGGCTATGTGATGTTGTTTTGTATATTCTGGGAGTGTGATATTGTTGTGTATGTTGTGGGAGGCTTAGTCCATATTGGTGAATTCGAGTTGGGGATATAGTTTGGCGTACATGGTAATTTTGATATATTTTGTAGTGTTGTGTCTCGAACGTTGTATATGGAAATGTGGAATGTTTTAGGGATATCGAAATGAAGAATGTGAAATGTTGTTGTAATGTTCTAGAACTAGGATAATAGGCCTCATTGTTGTATATTCAATTGTTGGTAGTACACTTAGTTGTTAGAACCCTAGTAGTTTGTTTAATGTGCTGATATAGCCTTGTATGTTCTACTATAGTGTTGTTATAACCCTACTTGTTTCCTTTATGTGGTGTTGTAACCATTTTTACTTATTATAAGTGTTGATTTATGTTTCTTATATGTGCTGATATAACCCCATCTGTTTCTTATATGTTCAGATATAACCCCTACTACTTATTATGTGTGCTGATACAACCTTATATGTGAACGTCCAATTTTTTGTTATCTAATATTGGATGAGTAATTCAATGTTGTAGGATGCCATCGATGTTGTATGTACAATCATCCTTCATTATGGTAGTCATTGGAAGACCGATCCCGACAGACACTTCTTGGTTGTGTTGAAATCAAATTTCACGGAGGAGTTTTTGGGTGATCCCGAGGCATGGAAAAATATGGATGTGAAGATTAGTTATAGTTTCCCCGAATCTAATAGGTTGCTGTTGCAACAGAAGATGATGTGCCTAAAATGGTTACCTTTTGTAGGGAAGAAAATAGGTTGGAAATATTTTGTGAGATTCTAATTCCACCAACTGTTGGTCCTCGGGCAGAGGGCAGCAAGAAGAAGAGGAAGCCTAAAATGGAAAAAAAATTAATGAACAAGTTAGAGAGCACCCAAGAAGTTTTGCCTGTAAAGTCATGGAAGAGTCAAATGATAACTCAGATGATGAAACGTATGTTCAAGAATCTGATGAGACGGGGCATTCTGATGAAGATCATGACTGGTATCATCCGTACACGAGGCAGGGTTCGAGATTGAGTCTGATGAGGATATTGATAGTGACAAGGGACGAAATGTCGAGGAATTATCAGACAGTGACATAGAGAAAATGAGTATGTGTACCAACAAGGAGAAGTTTGACATCGGGGAGGGTGATAAAATAACATTGGTGGAAGCCATTATGTTTCAGACTCAGAAAGACTTGAAGTTGGTATTGGTTGATTTTTCTGTACAAGAGGGGTTTGTGTTTAAGCATGTGAAGAGTGAGAAGAATAGTTTAACTGTTCCATGTGTGAATAGTAACTGTTCCATGTGTGAATAGTAACTGTTCGGTGTGCGGACAACTAATTGTGAATGGAGGCTCCACAGCTCTAAACTTCCAGATAGTCAAACATTCTGCATTTGGAAGTTGGACTGAGCATATACGTGTTGGCAACAAGGCCTTATGAGGCCTTCGAAGAGATGGGTAGCTAAGAAGATTATATCACTATTGCAGGCCGATTGGAAAGTGTCAAATAGTGTGTTGATGAACCACTTATCAAAATAATTTGGTGTTCAGCCAAAATGACACCAACTACTGATAAGGTCAATACATTTGGCTGAAGAGATCCTAGATGGGAGCCATGGTGAGTCAATCAAATCGCTCCCAAAATATTATTTTGAGAGGACAAACTGCAACTCAGGAAATCATGTGATGATGCAGCATGATAAGATATGGGCCCGATTGGCCCAACACCATGAAGTCAGCCTAATAAGCGTATGGGATAAGGGTGGAGCCCAGGGGATAAGAGGGAAGAAAAACGATGTAACCCAACCTGTCAAACCAGCTGCCAACATGTATAACTCGGAAGGAGAACGTGTGAGTAAGGTAAGATCTCAGAATCTAATCCACTATTCATACAATATGCTCACATGGCAAACATTGCTGACCTGATCATCGGAGTAGGCACAACTATGTGCCTGCATGCCAAACCACAGTCTATATGTCTTGTAATATCAGGGGGAACCCAGAGTATAGGAGGAAAATTAGTGAGGACACATAAGAATTGGCATTAACATTGTCGCCGTCCATGTGGACGTTAACATTTAATGCCCACGCAGCTCAAGAACCATGGAAGGATCATTAACTTCTCGTCAGGGGGTCTAGTCAACAACGACATCATCATCGAGAGCATCACAAACATAGAAGAATGGCCAACCCTCATGCTGGCAGGAGAGCAGCACTAGCTTCAAACAACCTCGGAGTTAGCCAACAACTTGGAAATTCTTCAAACAATCATGGCATCACAAAAGGAGATGATGAGGAGACTGAAGGAGATTGAGGAGAAGGAGAGTAGCAGGATAGTGTGAAAATGACACAATGTTAAGCTGACCAAACTTTTTCTAGATAAGGAGGACGACACTGAGGAGCCTCGGTGGAAGGAGCGAGGGTCAAAGATCGGCCAGTGTAAAGCTAAAAATACAAAAAAAAAACACAGCCATCTCCGCGAGGAAGACTTACACCAGAAGAGAGGATAAAACAACAGGTAGCTACGTACTACTATTGAGGGGAAAAGACCCAAAGGGCCAGGCTCCACAGGCACGAGAAGAGAAAGAATCAGGAAGGAAGAAAGGGAGAGGATCTCGGTTCAACAAGAGGATACAACTATTCACAACTAACCCAAAGTTGAAAAATACCCCTCAACCTAGGATAGTATAGCGTTGAGGCAGAACCAGAAGACCACCTGTACACATTTTTTACCAATATAGCCATTTTTGGGATATTGCAAGCCATCTGGTGCAAAGTATTTGCAACCACTCTAACAGTCACATCCAGTGTGTGGTTCAAGAATCTGTAAGATGAGATGATTGACTGTTTTAGCTAGTAGAAGCCGAAATCATTGACCTGATTCATGCAGAGGAAGAAGTTTTAGAAGACTAGGTATGAGCTTCTAGAAATTAGGCAGAAGCCAGAAGAAACGTTGGCAGGATATAAGGAAAGGTTTAACGATGAGGCGAATCAAGGGGAGGAGAGGAGCAACCAGTTCCTCTTAGACACCTTCATTGAGACATGAGTTGTTATTGAGGGACTGCACCCTGGACCCGTCGGAGACAATTGACGAGCTAATGAGGAGTCGAAAATTTTAGCATGGCGGACCTTGCTGATAAAAGGATGAGGAGAGGCTCAAGTGGTTCAGGGACGGCGAAAGCTAGATTCAGACAGAGATGATAGGTCAAGGAGAATGAGGCATAACAGGTCAAACATGTCCGATAGGGTAGCAAAAACCTTCACGACCTTCATCAAAATGCCTAAGAAGATCTTTGCCTTGCTGGCAAGAAATAACATACTACATGTCCCTGCGAAGATAAAATCTAAGCCAGGTAAGAGAGATAGATCTAATTTTTGTGATTACCACGACGACCACGATCATGATACGAATAATTTTATTCACTTGAAACAACATATATAAGAATGTGTGTGAATTAGGCAGCTAGGGCACCTAGCGAAAGATGCGAGGGCTCACAAAAAAGCCACGTATCAAAACAAGAACAAGCAGACAGGCTCTTGCAAGCAACAGAATGGTCAAGGCAGATCGAGAAACATGGATAGGGAGTGAACCCACAACAGAGAAAAGGAGAAAGCGAGGACTGAGACTTGGGGAGAAAAGGGAATATTTAGAGAGAAAGCACTCTCGTGGAAAACACCACAGCAGCGATAATCACTGATATATACTCTATCATAGGCGGAAGTGCCGAAGAAAGGACGAAATCCCAGAGAAAAGTACGTTGCTGGTTGACATCGCAACCAACGCTGACGGATAGGAAACTGGACGTGAATGAAATAATCACGTTCGACTTGGAGGACACAATACCTGACATGTCTGTGGGCAAAGATGCTATGGTAATAATAGTCAGGGTGATGGACAAGACAATCCACCGGGCATATGTGGACTGTGACAGTTATGCAAAAATCACATACTGGCACTATTTTGAAAAGATGGATGAGAACATTTGAAGGAAGTTAGAGCCAACGGATACCTCACTGGTAGACTTCGCAAATAGAATCGTTTGGCCAAAAACTTCGATTTTACCCCTAGTGACTGTAGGAGAAGGAGAATAGAGAAAGATGGTGAATATGGAGTTCATTATAATGAAGGCAAACACCCTTTACCACCTGATACTAGGCTGACCCGCCCTTGCTCCATTGAAGGGTATAGTGTCGACCTTGCGCCTGCTCCTAAAATTTCCCACAAAAGGGGGATAGCCACAATCAAGGGATACTATCCGAAAGTAAGAGAATGTCACAGAATCACCCTCAGCAAACGCAAGCGGGAGGATGGAGACCTGACCCAGGAATGACGGAGTAGTAAAGACAAGGTCGTCAAGATGATTGCGAACTGGGGCAATCCAACCAGGCTAGACACAGAAGTGCAACTAGTGTAGCTAGACAAAGAACATTCAATGCAGGTTGGGGCATCCCTTCCGCCTGACATAAGGAAGGACCTCGTTAAGTAGAAAGTCATTTTACCTCATTTAATTTTTTTTCAAAGTAAAAGATATTTTTACCTTGATTATTATATTAACCAAAGTAAAGGGTTTAGAAAATAAAGTAAATAATCTTACCAAATAGCATGTGATGTCACATATAATGTTTAGTGAGGCCAGTCGACTTCGAATTATATGTCGTTTTTACCGACATGTAATGCGGTGGATGACCGACATCGCAGGTATGTTACACCTAGAATTTTTAGAGTTAAAGTTTTTTGAAAATGATTTACTTTTGTCTAAAAAGGTATTTTTAATGGTTTTTAAAACCATTGTATATAATGGCGTTGAATGGTACAGTTGAAAACGGTTTTTAAAATAATTCACAAATCAAATCGCACATACATTCAATTATTGTTCAAATAATGCAGTTACATTATTAGAAAATTAGTGGTCATAAAAATATCCTACGAGTAGTACATAATTCAAATAATAATTGTCTAAATTCCAACAAAATAGAAAATTGCAATAAACTTTATTAGCTCAGACTATGATGACCTTGAACACAATCGGCCCCTCAGCTTCTATGTGTAGGTGGTTGTTGGAAAGGAATTCGCCAAAATCCTTTGGACAGGGCCTTGACCTTCCTACCCCCCGAGTAGTTCATGTGTCACTCTCTTTCACAGAAACTCAGCACAACGGGTGTCTTATCATTCGGTAGGAGTGGTACAATGTCCCTCGTGATGTACTGAATCACAAAAAAAATATTTATTATATATATGTGAAATTAACAAAAAAAGAATATTAATTTAAAGTCAAATAATTACATTCATTTAATTATCTAGCAATAGGCCTTACCAAAGTGGGATTTGTCTCGAAATTCTGCTGCTTCAGAGTGCAGTGGAAATGTGGGCTATCATCAACCATTATGTGTTGTTCAAGGTCGAACATAGGCTCTCGGCGAAGAAGCTTTGGGAGATCTCCGAGAAAATTGGCAACCGACGTGTCTAAAAGAGGCAAGGCAAACAAGTCAGGAAAAGAGGAAAGAAATATGAATGAGTAATCCATTGAAAACAGCACATGCATGACAAAACATATAGACACCAATAAATCTATACCTCTCAAATCGCCGGGACCACCCAGGCGAACGCGACCAACCAGAAAATAAGGCATACAAACAGCAGACAGGGGAGGATCTCGCAGAATGATATTTGACTTCACACTCATTTTCTCAAGAGGAGAGATGAAATTTCGTATGGTAGCCATCTTTGTAACGTTGGGACAAGTGCCCCATCCCTCTATCTTGGCCAGCCAGAATTCTCCCCGCGGCTCATAAAAACCAAGGACTAGCTCCTCATCCACAAAAATGAATCTTCATTTGCATTCAACTCTGGTTGGGAACTCGGTCAAAAGCTTAACCATGTCTTGTCAAAATTTTAAGAAAGTCAAATTATGGAGCATTCTGGCTGAGTGATAGAAGACTCAAAACAGAGTGATGGTAGGCTCTATACTCAAAGGGAGACACAACACCTCAAAACCTAGAAGAACTCTACAGAGTTTGGAGGAAAATCTGTTAGCCCAAACTAGAAGAAACCTAGGACAGACAGGAAGAATGAGGATAGGGTAAACCTCAGGAAACAGTTCTCTTGGTTTTCTGTATACAAATCAATCACACCCTCAAGCACATCCAGAATAGTCTGGAAAACACCAGGAAACACCATATGGTCACCTATATCAAGGAACTCAATCCCCATCCCCTCAGCGGCAACAAACGTGGCCCTAAGCAAACTATAAACGAAACAATACTGGACATTCATAGTATCTGATGTGCCCAATTTATATCATATTTTTAGCACATTCAAAATCTGAGTTTGTAATAGATTAGGGATTTAATTTGAAGGAAATTGACATTTTATCAATTAGAGAGTTATGATGATATCACATGTTTTATGTCCTAATTCTTTGATTTATGAAGTATTTTGAAGATCATTTTGAAGACTCCTTTTGAAGAGTTCAGGATTGAAGAGGCGACATAATTTTGAAGAGAATGCCAATTATTATGGAAATTTGTAGAAGCTGGGCAGAGAGCTTGTCATGATCAGTGTCAAATCTGCACGGTTAGTGGCGACAACCAGTGTCAAATTGCCACGGTCCGTGACAAAGGGTCCAACAGCCCATTTTGTTACCTTTTTCTCTTTTAATTCCTAGAATGTAAATACCCCTCTTTCTCCCCCACTGAGACCACAATTTTCTACCTTCAAAACCCTAGTTTTTATTTACTCCTTCATCTTTTCATATTTTCTCTTATGTTTACCATGGATTCTTGCTATTTTGTTATGGGTTTAGCTAATCTAGGCTAAATATACTCTTCGGAGCAATTGGTAAGCATTTCTAGTATGAATTTGTGAGATTTTATTTCTCCTATTTTGTGCTTTGATTATCAAGTGTATTATGTGCTTTCTTGTGTAGTTAATGCATGCTTTATACTAGGATGATCAACTAGTTGATGATTGTGGTTAATTATTTGCTAGGTTTTTTTGTCAAACCAGAGATACTTTGACTTTTTGTCGATGTGATTATCGTTAGTTGATGTTAGGTTATCATTACGTGTGACAACTAATTATGATTATTGATTGATGAAATTGCTTAGATTTGAGATTAATTTGAAGGGGTTTTACTAATTATCAATGTGGCTCACTAATCACGATTAGCATGAAGGCTAATTCTCGTAGTCATTATTAGTAGATATATTTGTGCTATCCCGATATTTCTTGCTTGTAGGATATTGTGTTAGTTGTATTGGTTCTCCGTGTGTATTGCTATTCTCGGGGAAGTCTATGACGCCGATCG
>JAULKM010000003.1:3060150-3070396 GCA_032355605.1 Rubia tinctorum | reverse complement strand
TGGTGTTAGACCAATTATCAAACACTTAATTGGCAACCCTGAAACAAACAACAACACGACAGAGGAGAAAATAATTAGACAGATTATGAAGTGAAGGAAAATTTTTAAAAAAATTGCAAATAAAGCAGTGGAAACCATTTGTAAGCATGACCTCAGAATGATAGGCTGCTAAAGATTCCGGAGATGGCGGAATGCGCAATGGGGAATCGCCAAAGGGAAGACTTAATGTCTACGAGAAGGGAAAAATTTGTAAGAACGGGAGCCCTTTTTACAGCCAGAGGAACATAAAATAAAATTGAAAACAACAATTACCGGTGGAGGTAGAAGTTAAGAAAATGGAAAAGAAGAAATCATCGGCAAGATTGAGGGAGGAAATCACGGAAGTTATGGCCTCACGGAAGTTATGGCAGAGACAAGATAGGATTTCAGAGACAAGATAGGATTTGATTGGATTCTGATACAATAAAACATCCTTGCAGAATTCATTATTTGCAAAATAGGGCTAGAAAAATAAAACAGAATTCATCAAGTTAATTTTATTTACAATTGAGCCCTTCGTCAACCAACTTTTAAAAGACCCCTTTTATAGGTTACATATAGAAAAAAGTGGGGAAAGAATGGATTAAAATCTGAAATAAAATCTGAAATTTAATCTGAAAAATTTGATAATTTTTTGAAACATTAACTGTTGGGACACATGTCGCCTCGTGAGTGGGAAACATGTCTCATTCATAATCTGCCAAGCATATAGCCGTTGGGGACACATGTCGCCTTGCATTAGGCAACGTGTCCCCTGCGTTTTAAAATCTAATGGACCGGTCAAGAAAGTCATTGCGGACACGGCACGTGTCTGCATAAAAAATGAAAAAAAAAAGAATAGGGTCCAATGGGACATGTGGCCCAATGGCAGGCTGCCACGTGTCCCGGTCTAGAACAAAAAAGGCTGCATGTGAGCGGCCCCACTAGCTGACATGCATTGGCTCTTGTGTGGTCCCTTAGAAAAGGACCAAAAAGTGGTCTCTTAATAAGAGGCCGCTCTAGAAACCACCATTGTGGGCTTTTTCGGTATCTAGAGCGGTCTCTTAAAATAAAGATACCACCACTGCACGTGCTCTTAGGAAAGGCGTCCTGTACATAAACTTATGGATAGGTCATGGACTATTTTGTAAAATGGGGTTCACTTTGTTTATCATGAAAAAATTAAATTCCTAATTAGGGAAAAAATATTATTTACAAATATCTCCATGCTTAATCATATTATTATCATCTTCGCCTCTCTCGTTCTTCCTCTATCGTTCTCCAATTCTTCTCTGCTATGCCCGCTTCTTCTCTGCTTCTTTGCAGATGTGTTTTTCTGATTTTATTTCACTCTTCTTTGTACTTGTTTTTTGCTCATAATCCACTCAAAATTTTGATGTCGATTGGAAGTTTTATCCACAATTGAATGTGCAACATATCCACTCATTTCCCTCGCCGCTTCTCCACCTTTTTCCATTTCTCCACCTATTTCCGTCACCTTTCATTTCTCCGGCATCGCCGCTGGTTTGTTTCTTTGTGGGTTGTTCGCCAGATGAGGTATGTCATATGTATAGATTTTTTTTCAATTATATTATTGCTCAACTTTTGTTTTATTGTTTAGATTTGGTATGTTTTTTTTTGTTTTTTTGAGCGTTATGCATCATTTTTCTGTGTTTTGAGTTGATTTTTTTTATTTTTCTACGAGTGGATTTTGAATTGTCCTCTTTTTGTTACAACAAACCTGTTCATTGTTCGTCTTGAATTACAAGGTGCATTTGTTTACTTATAAGTTGCAACTGTTATTATCCAACATGTACCTGTTAGTTGTATTGTGAATGACATTTTTTTCTTTCTTTTTTTGTGATTGTTTGTTTTTGAATTCCGAGATGCATCTGTTAACTTATATGTTGCACCTGTTAGCACTCTAAGTGTACTTGTTAGTTGTACCGTGTATGATTTTTTTTCATTTGTTGTTAATTTTATGTTTTGAATAACGAGTTGCATTTGTTTGCTTATATGTTCCATCTGTTAGTATCCAATGTGTATTTGTTAAATATTTTGTGAATGACTCTTTTATAATAATAAAATAAATTGGTGTTGGTTGTTCTTTTTGAATTGGGAACTGCATCTATTTACTTATATATTGCATATGCTAGTATCCAATATATACTTGTTAGTTTTATTGTGTTTTGACTTTTATTTTCATTGTTTATTATTGTTTGTTTTGAATTACAAATTGTACTTGTTTGCTTATATGTTGCAACTGTTAATATCCAATGTGTATGGCCTTTTTTTTGCAGAAGTTGGATCTAAACTTGAAGTGGTATGGAATCACACAATATTGAATATTGGACTCCACAAGACATTTCGACACGAGCTTGATTTAGATGAATCTGACAATGAACTCAAGGAATTCAAAGATGATCTACATTTGAAAATTAATAATTGATTCATTGTATTAGAGATTGTTAGTTAATCTAGATAGGAACACTGTTGTAATTGTAAGTTTCATAATAGGAGAATTTTGTTATGAGCACTTGTAGGATTTATCTCGTATCTTGCCCTTTGTTCAAGAATTGAGAGTTCTTCTCGTGTAGGAAACCAACAACATTTGCATGATTTTTATACAAACTATGCAATGCTTTTACATGTATTGTTTTCATGCCAACAAGACTTTTAGTGGCATCTCTTTAATTGAAATCAGGAAAATTTACTCTTGTGTTTGAAAACAAATAGAAGTTTTAATGTAATTATTACACATTGTAAGGTATCAAATGAAGTTCATATGAAATTTTTAAAAAAAATACAAAATCATGTAACCTCTTTTGTTTAGTAGACTATAAGAAACACTAGTTGTAAACTAACATATGCATATTTTAACCAAACAGAAACGATTCATAATGTAACTTATGTACAACCTCCTGAGAGAGTTTTGCTATTCATAAATGGAATTGACATTCTAAAATCAGGTGTGTGTTTTTGTTTAAACAGTATATGTTGTAAAGTAATCAATGCACAGTTAATATGACAATTCTAAACTGACAAATTTTAACTTAACCTATACATGATCTCATGAAAAAGTTCCATAATTCATATTCACAATTTTTAAAACAGGTGCATGTTCTAATACAAACGATACATGTTGTAAGGTAACATGTGCATATTATATATAGAAATTTTCAGCAGCATTTATTTTGTTTTTTTTTGAATATTTGCCACATGTTTTTTTACATATTCATAGCAGTAGAATTCATACATTCAGAAGTTTGAACAACAATTTTATTTACATCGAAGACAATTCAACATAAACTAATTCTAATGTGAAAAAATCATATCTTTGACACTATCAGGCGAAATTTCATCCTCTTGAAACTAAATTGAATTTCGTTGATATAGATCTTGTTGCAGGGCGAAGAACTCATCACAAATTTCTCCGGAACTAACCGGCCATTTGAAAATCTCATCGGGAAAATAACAAATCATTCGGAGAAGAATTTGGTCGGGTGGGAGATGTTAGATTTGCAGAATTGAAGTTTGGGAAAGATATGAAAATTTGGGAATGGAGATTGAAGTTTAGGAATGGAGATTTGAGGGGGAAGAATGGAGAAGGGAGCAATTGCAGAGGATGGTGTTGGGTGTACAATTTTGGGGAAGAAGAGCATGGGTTAGATATTTACAATTTGACCTGCGAATTTTGTTTAATTTGTATTAATTGCAAATTAATCACTAACATGTCCATAACCTTATGGACAAATAACCTGTCACGGGGCCCACTTAAAATCTTATAGTCGACCTCCACGAAAGAAAAATATCACTCACAATTTCACTAACACCACCATTATTCGCACTTGAAATTTGTTCCTAATCTTGCTAAAAAGTTTAGCAAAGAAGAATACGAGCTACCAACATAAGCACACATTGGGAAATGAAAAAGATGATAAAAGTACAAATCTTACACCTTAGAAATCTGATATTCAAATAAGGTTCATAGAGAAAAGTAAAAGCACCCCCATCACAACTAGGCAATGGTTTCAAACCAAACACCATGTCCATCATCCAGCATCTCGACCACAAAGGCCAATCGTCCAGGCTTTCAATGGATCATATGTACACGCAAGTGAAAACAAAAATGATCACAACATGCGAGTCACAATAGCTAACTAATCAAACAATTGCACATCTAATATGATCTATCACATTTGCTGATATTCAGGATTAAATGCCAGAGCCTCCCTGTAAATTAACTCCTTCATCTGTTCTTCAGTCAAGGCATGCTGCTCAAAGTCAAAGCTAAAAGGAGTCATGCAAACAGGCTCATCACTGATATCATGGAGTGAGTTGAGGTACGGGTGAGCCAATGCACCTTCAACTGAAACAAAACACAGTATGAAATGTAAGAGCCATCCCTGAGAAAGGTGAGAGATCTAGAAGGCTAGGAATTCCTCCCAGATACTACACTCTCACGTCAATGCCTTGGCCAGATGAAAAGCAACAACTTCTCGCGAGTGATAAAAAAAATGAAAATAAAATAAATGGGTGCCATTGTCTAGCCCAGATAAAACAATAACTTCAGCAACCTTTCAGGGATATAAATGAGGGGTAGATAAGGGACAACATGCTAAATTATACAAGCCACTCGAAGAAATGTGGAACAGGTCCAGTAATCCACTCTGATGTCCTTGACAAATATGCACAATTGTTATTATCACACTGCCTTTCATCAGAGAATCTTACGAGCACATTTTGTATACCTTTTTGAGGGCAAGAAACGTGGTCAATCAAACTACCTGAAGGATAGAGGCACAGGACAGGCAGATAGTACTTTCTTGTTGGATCATTCAATTGAAGCGTAAAGAGTATTTTAAGTGATAACTCCGGAAAATTTTGTAAAAGCACATGAACTTTCATTCCCCGGTCAATTATGATTAGGGGTGGCAATTTCACCTGAATCCACCAAAACTTCACCCGGTCTAGACAAATGGATGACTGGGAGATGGGTGAACGAACAACCGGGTGGTGAATGAAGTATTTTTCACCTGAATCCACCAAAACTTCACCCGGTCTAGACAAATGGATGATGGGTGATTGGTGATGGAACCAAGTGGTGAATGAAGTATTTTTCACCTGAATCCATCACCATTTCAACCCATCCCCCATCTAGTTCATTTTATTAATATTTTAAATATACTAATGAGATTTATATTTATGTGCTTAGCTCTTGTAAGCTATCTTTAGTATGACAAGTTAATACACTCCTAATCATCAACATTCTTATTCTAAACTCAAAATTATAAATAATTTTTTTTTACAAAAATTAAATCTGTTAGTGTTACTAGCTGGCTTGGTTTGATTCTTATATTTTTTTAAAACAAATCCTTTTCTATATATATTTCCAGATTTGTTCTATATAAAAATATCTTTACTTGAGGATTTGCTTTAGTGATGATTGTATAAATGCTCAATAAATGTTCCAGATATCTTCAAAAAAAGTTAATTTCACCTGCAAACCAGCCAATTCACCCACTGATAGTGAGTGTATGGGATATGGATGATGGATAGGGGCGGATCTAGGTGGGGTGAAGGATGACTCATGCCCAAACCAAAGGGAAGAGAGTACACTGAAGGGTAGAGGGGAAGCAGATGTTGACCCTCTTTTACTCTGAAGGGTTCAGCCCCTTTCCTTAATCAATCTGTTGCTATTGCATCAGATCTGTATTTCTTTTCAAAGGTTTAAGTGACGAAACGTCATTGTTCCACTTACCCTTGTAAAATCTAATTCTGGTGTATATAGTAAGATTGGAACCAACAAAACTCCTTTTTTGAAATTCAATAATATACTGCTACTCTGTAAAAATTATATATAGGAGAATTTCTTTTGAAGGGCACAATAAGAATTGAAATTCTTAATAAGGGCGCAGAGTTTTTTAAATTACTGTTTAGGGCATAATAATATTATAATGCTTGCAGCTATTACCCAATTACAATTCTATCCTCGTAGATTTATCCTAAAAGAAGAGAGTTCAAATATCTTCATTGTTTTTCTAAACCTATGTTACACTAATAAACCGGTCACATCAATCGCAAAACCGCCATACGATGTCAAAGTGGTGGCACACCCCCGACGGAAGCCTCAAAAAAGTGACCGAGGATCCAAAACTATGGTCCTACCATACGATCCAAGCCACCCCGAGAGTACTATGGGCATAGAGTCTTCTTTGAATTTGATTGAGTTCAGGAGAGTCCTACCTATATCAAGGTTCAGAAGAACGAAGAGACTGGGGAGATACTGAATCTGGTATTTGTATGGGCAGAGGATGGGAAGTAAACATTTATGGATTTTACAGTGGAAGATGTTTGTCCTGGTATTCAAAAAGGAGGTTATATGAATAAGGTGCAGAAGACTCTAAAATATTACCCAGCTGTGACATTAGAGATTCAACAATTCAATTAGGATCCTATAGATTTAATTGATAGTCTGAGAGAAGAAGACTTTAAAATTCATAGATGAAGTTCAAAAGGACTTCCTCTGCACCAATGATTACAA
Organism: Rubia tinctorum; assembly: GCA_032355605.1. Taxonomy (NCBI): domain Eukaryota; kingdom Viridiplantae; phylum Streptophyta; class Magnoliopsida; order Gentianales; family Rubiaceae; genus Rubia; species Rubia tinctorum. The sequence goes on along the minus strand of JAULKM010000003.1, from coordinate 3,063,834 downwards.
TAACAAACTTGGTTTATATATTTTATTCCACCCTAAGAATGCACCACGATAGAGTTATTAGCACTGAAGCCCTAGCGAAGATGCTCAAGAATTTGCTGAAAGGGCGCGCATATGCTTTCCTACATTGGAGATGAATTGCAGGTAGAGAACATTGAAGAATTTTACCAGCCATGACAAGACAGGATGATTCACACTTAACATTAACTAACTAATACTCAAGTTATATGGTAAAAGATCATCTAAGATTTTTCAAAATTATTCTTAGTTAATGAGGGGTAAAATTGTAACTTTAAAACCATTTAAAACATATCTATCTACTGTTACGCCCTGAACTAGAATTATGAAACTTTAATGCCCTTATTAGAAATTTCAATTCTTGTTACGCCCTTATGTGTGTGTACTGCCTTTGGTTAAAGGCCAAACCAAAACCTTTGCCTATTTTCCAAGTTTCTTGAAAATTTAGTTTACCCGTCTATTGAAAGTGATTTTTGCTCGGTTTCTTTAACCAGAATAGAAGGGAGAAAACAATTTACAATGCCGCTGAATAATCTAGCCTTTTTTCTTCTCTAGAGTATCGTGTTGATAAAAATAAGTATTGTATGGTAGTACAAATTTTTTATATGTATCACTTTGTGATTCTAAAACTTTGGTTATTGCATATATTAATTTAATAAAGAAACTGTATATAAATTAGTCTCCACGATGTCATTTTTAATCCTCTGGATGATGGATTTCGAAGATGAATGGATGAACGCGGGTGACGGATGAGGATCATACTCCACCCTATTTGTACCCATTGCCATCCCTAATTCTAATAATATAATTGTGACTAGAGGTCACGTGTTCTATTTCGTAATTATATTAATTAAGGTGCCATCATAACTGTGCAAGTATGATGTTACGAGTCTTTTTTTTCTCACTGATCTTATTTAAGAATAAAGGAATAAGGGGAAAGTTGGTCGAGTACAGCACTCGAGAAAACTCGAGTCTCGGCTTCATAGATTACATACAAATATACACTCTGAACAAAAGATGCCAATGGCTTTTCTGAATAATGTCTAATATTTTTAGGATTCCTTGAGATCAGAAAAATTATATCAATGAAGACAAGAAAATGTGAACAAAAAGTCCACCAGACATAATAAGGAAATTTTATGACCAAGCTAAGATAATTTATTTAAAAATATAATACTACATCACAAATTATGCATTAATAACATGACTACCATATTGTGCAAGAATTATTTTTGGTATATCACGTTGATCAAGAAGTAAATGTCACAGGAAGATCATTCCAGGCTATGGAACACTTACCAGTAATTCTCTGTCTCGGATCAAATGTCAACATTTTCTCAACAAGATCAATAGCAGCAGGATGTACAGATGGAAACTTCTCAGCAAAAGACTGTCGGCGATAGGGAGGAAGTTGCCTGATATATCGCTTTGCATTTTCATTTAAAAATCCCAAATCAGCCTCTGATGGAGTGCCAATTAGCTGCAAAAGAGCAGAATTTCGTACCGTGTTTGTGAAGGATATGATCAGCTTAGGCACAAGATATCATGAAGTATTACGAAATCAAGGAAATAGAACTCATTGAATTTCACAAATTCCCTTGGTGCCACACAACATGAGATATTCATATGTATATATAAAATTATATGCAAATGTTTTATATTTGTATTTGGCATCAACCTGAATCTTGCTGCAATTTAACTCAGTCCATAACTATATTGTGGGGGACTAGAAATAAATGCTCTCCTGAAATTGAATTCTGCCATCATTACTACTCAACATGACTTGAATGGTCAATTCATGCTCTAAAATAGTTTTCAGTATGAGATTTTTCTTTCCCACTTCTCTAGTCATGACAGTCTTTGGATAGCCATCAATTCTAAAATATTCTTCCACATCTCCTAAGAAAAAGGTTATCCATTCTCTGCTCTAAGCTTCCAACAAATAATATTCTGCCAAGTGCCAAAAAATTAAGAAGCTTCTAATTATTTCCTTCAGAGCTTAATATAACTACATTTCACAGTATTGTTAAAGAGCATGGATCTGCCTCTAAACTCGCTGAAAATTTTATCGAAGTATGCTCACGTGATTTCTACAAAAGACCTGACATCATTGTTGTCAATCTTCATCTCTCTCACATTTATTAATGACTTGGTGATCTATATCTAAATAGGAATAACTGAAACTTAAGCCAGTTTTATACAATTAGAGGTCAATTTAAGGCAGCCATAGATTGTTAACAGGAAACAATCACGGAGACGCATCTGAATGAAAAAGATCCCTGGGAAACTATGCTGAACTTCCTCCATACCAGTAGTTAATAAAGGAAGAAATTAAGCCCATCTCTTAAAAAATTTAAATTGCTGCATCTATCCTGTAGGATGAAGAAATGACAAGAACAGAATGACAATGTAATTCCAGACAAAATATTTTGAAGCTAGATTGTAAGGTTCCCCATTTTCCCATCAGGGTTGGTAACTTGGTATACGACAAGGAGTTTGGCAGGAACAAGCAGCTTGCAATCATCGAATTACTTACGCCATAACAGTTCTTGTTTGTAGCAAAGGGTCTAAATATTACAGTAAAAGCAAGAAGTGCAGAGAAGTCATTGAAAGAAGGTTGTAAACATCTACACCATACAAGCATATTATGGAACTGCCACAATTCCATCCTTAAAACCCACAATTACAGCTTAATTTGCAACAATATCCATTCCTTATCCCAGAAAACCCCACTAGATCACAACATACATGATTGTCCCCATAATTCTAATGTTCACGAACTTCACTTTAGTTAATGATCTCTCGTAAACAGCAACTTTGAACTCAGAAGTGATGACCTTCCCAGAGTTTTCAGATCAATGTATTGTTCTTTCTACCAGTCCCTGAGTCTGATGCTTCTCCTCAGGAATATGCTACAATTCACACTTCACTTACATTGAGAAACTACATAATCACTAACAAAAAAAACCTCCCAGATAAAAAACTGTGATGATAGTGAAAGTAATATGCTACCGTTATAAGGTAGAAAAAATTTATATAAAAAAAAGAGCATCTACCCTACCTATTCAAATTCCAAAGTTGTGCTTCATGACACAACAGATCACATTTTACAGGAGAACAATACATCCAGAGCAAGAAATTCGTTCTAATCACAGATAATTTAAAAGATCCAACTGTTGGACAGATATCTCCTATATCCTTTAACTAATCATCCTTAAGTGACAAAAATTCCTTTCCACAAAAATGAAACCTCCAATTCAGTTCATCAACCACGGCCTGAACATTTAAATTGAGCTACAAGAGTCAAGACCCATCACTATGTGAAACCAGAGAGTAACAAAAACTGCACCGCTTTTCATTTTTCACCAGTTAAAACCACAACTACTAAGGTCATTGTGCTATGAAAAGTACCTCCATAAGAAGACGTAGCTGATGCACATGGTCTCTACCGGGAAATAGAGGCTTTCGATCCATTAGTTCCATAAAAATGCATCCCACTGACCACACATCAATTGCTGTAGTATAGTCGGAAGAATTCAACAGGAGCTCTGGCGCACGATACCACCTTGTAACAACATACTCCGTCATAAAGTCTGTTTCAGAGGTTACACGAGCTAGTCCAAAGTCACATATCTTTAGATCACAATTTGCATTCAGAAGAAGATTGCT
>JAULKM010000003.1:3047260-3059059 GCA_032355605.1 Rubia tinctorum | reverse complement strand
AGATCTGTATCCATAAGCTCATATGCAATATAAACATCATTGAACATATCCCTCCGAGGTGGTGGTATTATATCTCTGATTGCAACAACCTGCAGGGAAATACTGATGATTAAGCTACACATCTTTGCACAAACATGAGCACCTCTCTTCACTTTCCTTTAGATACACTTATATTGCTGGAAATATAATGAGGATAATTATACGCAAATAGCAACAAATAGAGCATTTCAATTTGATATGGAAACAGAATGATAGTGAGGCAACCAAATATGATAGTGGTAAATTTTTTGTTAATATAACTGCAATGCATATACGATTTACTTGTTCATGGAAATGTGCCTTTCCCTACAAAGTGCGAAAAAATTCCAAAAATACACATAAACACCTGGTTTGCAAGACATGGAGTAACAATGAGGTGACGGGGTGAATAAATTCTTATGTTAAGAAAATTAAGCAGGAATTTTAGCGTGCTGAAATATATTGTTGAATAAAAGAAACAGAAGTTTCTAACAATATAAGGATCAAATACTAGAACACAACCATCAATTATCAAAGACACATGAGCTAAGGAAGCCGGAGAAAACTACAATCTGGTTGCTAATTTTATATAATCTAATGATACTGAATTATATTAATCAGCAATCAAAGAAAAAACAAATATTAAGAAGTTTCGAGCCAAGTCCTGAAGCCAAAAAGATACTGCTTAGTCTGACATAGATACAGACAACACTTACAAAAACAAACCTCAGTACTAAGTGAAGAACATCAAAGTTACGCCCTCCATCCCAGAAAAAGAGTCCACTTTGCCTAAAGTACGAAAAGTGTATCAACTCAAACCACCTAAGCATATATCCAAGTTTTTCTGTTTTAACAACAGAAATTCCTTCTTTTCAGTTTATCAAGACCTTATGACGACGTTAATACTAATAAAAACAATAGCTCCAACATATACAGGGCAAATCAATTTTCAATATGCATGTTTGTAAATTTTCATGAGCAATAAAGCTTCTACCAAGGAGTCACCTTTCAAACCCTGATACAACAAGGTAAATGAACAGGCTTTTCAACAGCAATAGACAACACATATGCACACACTAACCACATTTACAGAAAACAACAAATCAGATCAGTAAGCATATTTGATCTATCACTTCATGTAAGTTTGACTAGACAACTATTCTAGAAATCTAATAAATCAGATTGAAGAAATTCATCAATTTCATTACATACAGACTACTATAAAGAAAATACAGAAATGACTCACTGACGTTTTCATGATCCATGTGCCGGAGAAGTTTAATCTCACGCAGCGTTCTCTTAGCATCGATCTTGTTATCAAAAGCATTCGCTATTTTCTTCAGAGCTACGTGCTCATTCGTCTCCGAATTCAATGCAGAGCTTCAAAAAACAGAAGAAAAAAAATTAGCTGTAATTAATAAATTATTAAATAAAAACAACAGCATTAATAGCAACGACGAAGACTGAAGAAAGATGAAATAAATTATCCAAGGACGAGGAAATCACCAAACTATGCCGTAGGCTCCTTTTCCGATGGGCATAATCGGAGGTTGGTATTTGGCGGTGACTTCGAAGATATTCCCGAAGATATTATACTGAATGAACCGTCCCCCGTGGCTGAGAACGGCGGGGATGGCCTCCACGCTGGCGGCCGGGTACGGCTGAGGGGGTGGCGCCGCCGACGCGTCCGTCATCATGGCGTCCGAGGGCTGAGCGGCATCCTCCATTTCTATTGTTTTAGCTTCTCTTTGTTTCTTGTTTAATTGATGACGATGATGTTGGAAAAGGGAAAAGGAGATAAATCTGGCGACTACAAAAAGATTATTAAGAAGGAAATAATTAAAATGGAGTGCGAATAATTATAAGAAAAAAGTGCATTTAGAGCATATGCAGTGTGGTTTCTTAATTTTTAAAAAATTGCTCTAGAAATCGAAAACACTCACAATGATGATTTCTATATCGATTTTTTAACTAAAAATCGATCCCTAGTATTTTGTGTGGAAATCAGTCAAGAAACCGGTCCACTGACAACATCTCGTGGGTGCTAGGACTCCTCCAGCCGCCCCACTTTTTTTACCAGCTATGGGACACGTGTTGGCCCTGGAGAGGCCCACGTGTCCCTTGCCATGCAGATTTTATTTTTTATAATTTGAGGGACACGTGGCACCCTCTGGTTGGGCCACGTGTCCCTTTTAAATTTTTTTAAAAATCTAAGTTTTTTATTAAAAATCTTTGAAATTTATTTTAAAATCCACAATTTTTTTAAAAAATTGGAAAAAAAATTATTCACAAAATATTAAATAATATATGAAAATTTTGAAATTCAATTTTAAAAATAAAAATATATTATTAAATTTCACATTCAACTTATTTTGAGTGGACAAATTTAATTAAATTAAATCTTAATGATAAAATTAATGAAAAGAAGAGATAAAATTAAGTGGGGTCTATAAATAGTAGAAAGTGATTTCTTACCACTGTGGAGAAGAAAATGAGTGATTTCTTAAAGTTAGGTGGAAGAGAGAGAATGAGAAAAATAATATATTTAATTGGTAAGAAACCGTTAGTGATTTCTACCATTAAACATGGTCTTATAACCCTACCTAAATGACATAAGTTAACCTTCCAGTGTTCGAAAGTGCCAATATAACCCTCCCTAATTGACGTAAGTGCAAAATTACTCATTCCGACCAATTTTAGCCGGAATTATGTGAAACTACTATTTTACCCCTCTGAAAAAAAATTAAAAGATACATGAACTGACTTAAAGGCCATTAACCCTAGTATTTTGACGTCATTTCTCCTTTTTTTCTTCTCTCGACACCATTTCTCCTTTTTTCTTTTGGTCGTTCTCCTATGTTATTCTCAACGCCATTTATTCTCCTCGGACGCAATTTCTTCCACCATTTTCTCGTCGAAGCTCGTTCATCGCCGACGCCGTTCACTGGTCGTTTAATCGTGTCACGTTGCGTTGGATTAGGGCTGGGGTTTCAGGGCGACAGTTAAGGTGAGCGGCGCTGGGGTTTAGGGATGGGGTTCCACGGCCGGAGGAAGAGATGGTATTGGTAGGGCCAAAGATGGTGGCGTGATTGGCTGGAGAGGAGGTCGTGGTGGGGCTGGGTAGTTTCAAGGCGGGGCTAGGGCTGGGATTTCGCTATCGGAGGAAGAAGTGGTGGTGATAGGGCTGGGAATGGTAACGGGATTTGCTAGAGAGGAGGTGGATAGATTGGGCGGAGAGGAGGTGGTGATGAGGCTGGGTGGTTTCACGGTGGAGCTAGGGTTGGGGTTTCACTGTCGAAGGAGGAGGTCGTGGCAGCGGGGCTAAGGATGGTGGTGGGATTGGATGGAGAGGAGGTGGCGGGGAGGGGTTGGGCGGTGTCACGGTGGGGCTAGGGCTGGGGTTTCATGGTTGGAGGAAGAGGTTGTGGCGGTGGGGCTTGGTGATTTCATGGCGAGGATAGGACTGGGGTTTAGGGTTGGGGTGGTAGTGGTAGTGGTGGTGGCCTGAGGGCAAAATGATCTATTCACTTTTAGGTTTTAAGTTGAAGGGCATTTTAGTCATTTTATGTGTGGTCAACGCCGGTCAATGCCTGAAATGTTGTCGTAGGGTTATACTGGCACTTAGATCAACTAGTTAGGGTTAATTTTGCACTAAAAATTATTTGAGGGTTATATTGGTATTTACTCAAGTAGGTAGGGTTATATTGGTATATATCTCTAATTATAAAAATGTGAAGAAATGATTAATAAGGAGGAGGGAAGGGAAAATGTCAAGGAAAACTAACAAAAGCAATTTCTGAAAGGACTAAAGCTAGATAAAAACAATGACGTTAATTACAAAAAATTACACACTAATATAACTTTTTAAATTTACAAATTTGTCACTAAGGCCTTTAATAAGGCACCGTATACAATTCCACAACAAATGAAATTTAAAAAAGCTGCACTTTTAGTCTTACGGGCATTAACTTCGTCTTCTTCAACAAGATTCTCGGGCTGAAAAACATGAAAATCTATAAAAAAAATCCATAAAAATGAAGATCTGTAAAAAAAAATATGAACCCATAAACACATGAAGCTCTGTAAACATCCGAACTCAATCTTTCAGGAAAAAATATATTCAGGGGCCCGAGACGAAAAACTCACAACGTTAAAGTCTGAAAAAACAAGATCTGAAAACCATAACCAAATCATACAAAAAAACATCATCGCATTTCATAATCGACCCAAAATCACACATTCTTTAAGATATAAACCAGTTTGAACCAAAAACATCATTCATTCGAACGGATCTAAAACCCCTAATCCAATTATCCATTCAAAATCAAACGCAGCCCACAAACATGTAAATAACAGAAAATCAATACAAAATTCGTGAATGAACAAGGTGATTTTAAAAAAACCAACAACTTACAGATTCGAAGTCAAGAATGGGCACTCCGTTCGAAAATCGTTCAAAAACAACAACAAACAACAACAACAAAAAAAGCAAAGACAAGAGAAGATTGAGAGGATTCATAGGATTATAGATCTGGAAAAAAATCGGAAGAGGGAGAGGAATGGAAAAGGAGAGAGGAAGAGAAAGAGTGAGTGTGTGTAGGAAATGAAGAGTGCGGATGCCTTTTTGGGAGACTGAGAGAAGTCTAATCTTCTCTTTAAACCCTAATTAAAGCCAGACCCATTGAAATTTCAGCAAATTTAAAGGGTAAAAATGAAATTTTGGGTCAAGTCAGCTGGGTCATTTTTGGCAAATTTCAGAAATTACAATTTGAACTGGGACATCGCTAAATGGAAAGTGTGGAGTTTGAGGTGGGACAGATGGACAGAGGGAGTGGTTAGTTTTGTTGGCCTTTTTTAGTTGTGAGCTAGACGTCCTAGGTGTATTTTTATACAGTGCGTGAAACTGTGTGAGTGTGTGAAAGAGAATGTTTCCAGCATAGCGGCACTTGAAAGGAGTGGTATTTGACATGTACATTTATGATTCTGTCATGTTCTTGGAGTGAAAGTGTAGTGCTCAATTTACTCAAAAGAATGTGGTATCCAATAATATTGGGGATATATTTTAGTTTCTCTACCATAATGAGTCATTAAAAAATATGATCAAGAAAGAGAAAGAGAAACATAGTTATAAAAGTAAACTGCAATTCTAACACTAATTTTAGGTCGAAAATGTCAATGTAACCCTCAAAAGTTAAAAATGTGTCAAAATAACCTTAACTTTATGATGTATGTGTCAATCTAACCCTGGACACCGTGACTTTGATTGTCAACGTGAAATTGGTCAAAAATCAATGAAATGACCATTTTGCCCTATATATTTATCTCACTTGTCATGCTCGGTTTGATGAATCCCATTTTCCCCACGCTTGTCGTGGTGCTGCCTCTTCTCCATGTTCTTTGATGTTTCAACTTTTCTTGATCCAAATCTTGACGTTGAGGATCGATTGCCTCCAATGTCATCCCCTTAGAAAAGCACTATATCCCCTCTTGATGATGATCCATTTGTTTCTAAGGCGGTTTCTCTTCCGATATTATTGAGTGTATTTTTGCCGACATGTATCATTGGACGTCGTTTCCCCTTCGGTTGGTCTGCCGCATCCTCCTTCTTCTCTTCAACAATTTCATCGCGTTATGACTAACAGATCCTGCATTGGCTCATTCACACTTCGAGATTTCTCTGATTTTGATGTTTCTAGTTTTCTTGTTGCTCTGTTGTCTCAAATCGAGCCTCAGAGTTATCATTTTGGATGCAGAAATGACAACTCTTCATCACCAATACACTTGGGAGTTTATCCCTCTTTCTTTTGGTGTCAATATTGTTGGCTCTAAATGGATTTACCAACTCAAGTATCATTCAAATTGTTCCATCGATCATTACAAGGTTTTTTTGGTCTCTTTGTGTTTCTCTCAATTTTCATGTTTTAGCTATGGTCGTATGTTCAGTCTAGTTGTGAAGGCATATATTGTTTGTACAATCATTTCTCTTACTATTATGCGTCGTTGGTTGCTTCATTAGTAATATGTTAAGAATGTCTTTCTCAATTGTGCCCTTGACACTTTTGTGTTCATGGAGAAAATAGTAAATTCTCTTTTCTTTTGATATGAAATCCAAGAGCATGAATTAGAGATTATAATATGGTTGATGATTTGATGAATGCTAGATAAATGTGATAATGTCGAATTCTTTATCATGTTTATCTTGTGTAAATGCATGAATTGTTTCAATGCTTAGACATGGTGTAGTGTTTATAAGTGTTACCAAGCTTATTGGTTCTTCGTGCTTAATGTCATTAATGAGATACTTTTACGCATTGAATGACTAAAATGGTCATTAGTGAGGTTTAGTGAGAGGTGTCTTCACTCTTGTAAAATACTATCAAAGAAGGGTAGAAGATTTATCTTCACAACAAGTAGTGAAAGTGTTGAATAGGTTGTAGGTTCAAGGATAGATAAGAGGCTTGGAAGTAGAAATCAATTGCGCCCAAGGTCCCGTAATTTGTATTTAATATCTTCTTAGTAGTTTGTTGCATATTTACTAGATTTACATAGCTTGCTAGTTAATTTCTCTTTAAATTCGTAACTTAGAAAACCCAACCAAACCCCCCCCCCTCTTTACATGCTTATATATATGTGTATATCTCTATATCTAGTGTAGTTAGAAAGTGGTTTTTATTGGCCTACATTGAATAAACATGCATACTTTTTTTTGCAAAGCTTGTGATGAGTGTCAGAGAGAAAAAAATATTTCCTCTGGGAATGAGATGCCACAAAAACCTATATTGTATTGTGAAAACTTTGATGTTTAGGGCATTGACTTTATGAGACATTTCCCTAACTCTTTTGGCTTTACACATATTCTTCTTGCCGTTGATTATGTGTCAAAGTGGGTTGAAGCGAAACCCACTAAGACTGATGATTCTAAAGTGGTTGCAGATTTCTTGGGGTCCCTCGAGCCTTGATTAGTGATCGTGGCACCCATTTTTGCAATCAGACAATTGAGCCACTTTTGAAGAAGTATGGTGTTACACACAAAACATCCACTGCCTATCACCCATAGACCAATGGCCAAGCCGAAGTTTCCAATCAGGAAATCAAGTTCATTCTTCAGAAAATGGTTAATCCTAACTAGGAGGATTGGAGTTCTCGGTTGAATGATACATTGTGGGAAAATTGGACGGATTATAAGACACCAATCGGTATGTCACCATACCGGTTGATTTTTGGGAAGCCATGCCATTTTTCAGTGGAAATAGAGCATAAAGCCTATTGGGCGGTCAAGCAATTCAACCTTGACATTGATGATGTTGGTGTGCACAGGAAGCTGCAATTGCAAGAATTGGAGGAGATAAGAAGAGAGTCTTATGAAAATGCTGAGATTTACAAGGAAAAAATGAAGGTTTTGCATGACAAGATGATCAATGGGAAGGAGTTTGACGTAGGTCAAAATGTCCTCCTATTTAATTCCCTTCTTCGCTTATTTCCTGGTAAATTGAGGTTGCGGTGGATTGATCCATTTGAAGTGGTGAAATTTTTTTCCTCATGGTGCGGTGGAGATCTTAGATCAAACTAAGTCCAACTCCTTCAAGGTGAATGGACAACGTTTGAAACTTTACCATGAAACTTTTGTGCCGAAAAAGGGAGAAGATGTTGATCTTCTTAATCCGGTTTGTGAGTAAACCCCAAGAAGAGAGGTAAGTCGTGCCGATGACATTAAATAAACTTAGTTTTGATCATCCGAATTTCCACTCTAGACTTTCCATTGATGTTGTGTTAATTTATGTTTTTGTCGTTGATTTTTTATTTTGCCGTGTTCGTTTAACGGGTTTGTTTTTGAATGATTTTGTAGTCAATTGAAGTCAATTGCACCATTTGGAAGAAGATGTGAAGGAAATGATAAGGGAGGAAAGGATTTAAAGTTGGTAACTTCTGAATTTATTTTACAAGTATGGGATGACCATGTCTGTCGCGAGTCGCGACAGTCCCGTCACAAGTTGCGATGAACAGGGGATTTTGACAACTCCCAGTATCTTTTGTTTTCGAGTCGCAAAAGTTCTATCGCGCTCGTGATGAAAATCAGAACCAATTTCTGAAATGTGAACTTACAGATCCAATTTTTCGCGAGCGCAAAGATTCTGTCGCGAGTCGTGACACACTAGTCGTGAGTCGCAATGTTATTGTCGCGATCGTGATGGAAATCAGAAGTTTTTTGAGAAAAAAATGCAACTCCTAGTAACTCATTTTCATGAGTCACGACAGACCTGTCGCGAGTCGCGATGTCTATGTCGAGATCGCGATAGAAATCAAAACCTTTGGGCGGAATTTCAACTTCTAGTAAAATGTTTTCGCGAATCGCGATGGGCTTGTCATGAGTCGTGACATACTGTCGTGAGTCGCAATGATTGATTTACGACCGCGATGAGAATTATAAGTTTTTTTAAAATTTTGCAACTCCCGGTATCCATTTGCCACGAGTCACGAAATATATGTCGCGAGCACGATGTCTGTTTGAATTCTTGGAGTCCGTTGACTCCAACGTCGCGACTAGAGACACACCCATCGTGAGCGCGACCTTGGGTGTATTTGAAAAAATAAAATGGGCAGAACCCGTCATTTCTCTTCCATCCACAAACCTTCTTCGCTGCCATTCAACAACCATTCCTCCATCACCTAGCCCCCAAATCCGACTGGAAAACATCGTTTAAACTGGCCGGAATCCCCCAATCCAATCCTTCCAAATAATCCAAGAATCATCCTCCAAACGATCAGAGAATCATGAAATCCTAGGTTTTACGGATTTTGATTTTTAGGGTGTTTTGGGCTAGGGCATTGTTGTGGGTTCAATTCATTTAGCATCCCAATCGTCTAATTGGTATAATTCTTTACCCATTTGCTCTTGAATTGCCATATAATTTGAAATTGTGATTTTTGAGATTATGCAATTTCTGGGTTGTGAATAGCTGTTTGAATGGCTATTTTTTGTGAATGTTAAGGTGAATTTTTGTGAATGAATTTTATGGAAATTTCTTGTGAATGTGATCACTGATAATCATTTGGAATGTTGATTCTGTGAGTAGGTTTTTTTTAATGTGATCATTGTTATTTTGGTGTTTGTTTTGGGCTGTAATTTTGAGGGACGACATTTTGATATATTTTGGGCTGATATTACCTTAGTTTGGATGAATTGGTGAATCTTTTTTAATCGCGCTGAATTGTACATGTTTAGATGTTTGGAGAGAACCATAAATGCACGGGATACAGAGGATGGGCAGACTTGTGGGTCGCGAAGGTCTTGGAGGCATCGAGGAAGGAGAGGGGCAAGATTTAATTTGAAGGCATGACCAGCCTGCTGGCCAAACATCTACACATCGCTATCCCTGAGGGCCTTCAGCGACTTGGTCATGGGGATTCTTATCACATCACGTTGACCCGGATGGTCAACTTTCACCTGATCAAGACCACGACCAACCCACATGCATTCCACTGGTTGTACAGGGCTAGAGGAGTCACCTTCATGAAGCTTCCACAACCCCATCGTACGAAGTTGAAGTTTGACACACCAGTGACGGATTTGGCGATCGAGCCGGATCAGGAGTGCAGGCGGGGATTCCTGCGAGAGCTTAACAACCTCCCAGTGCAGTCTGACAAGGATGCTCTACCCTACACTATGGATCCACCGCAGGATGCACCTCACTCGCCATCACACCCTGCTCCTCAGCACCAGCAGCCCGATCCGATGGAGGAGAATCACGGCAGCCGTAACCAGCCTCAGCGGTCTCTAGCAGATTTGATTTCCAGGGTGCACGACATGATCTAAAACCACAGCTTGTACATGTCACGGAACCTATTGGATATGGATGAGGAGATCAATCAGCCCGCATCCGCAGTGTGGGATATGCAGGTAAGAACTAGTGGCCCCACTGGACCGGATCCTGAAGTAGCGAGACGCAGGAAGCAACGCAAGCGGAATGAAGAGGAAATGGTGCAGTATTAACAGTGTTACGGAGATGGTGGTTCTTCCTCACATCAGTGAATGTGAGCATTTTGCTATCTGTACCCCCCCCCCTCCTCCGACTTTGATATGTACTCTCTTATGCATTATGATTTACCCTGCCTTGGATACATTTAGGGCAATGTAGGACTCAAGTGTGGGGAGGGAGTAGTTGTATTCTTGTTTTTCTGTTGGGATGTTTGCTTTTTCTCTTTGGATGATTTCTGTTTTCTGAACACTTTAGATTGGCTTTATGTTGTTTTTCTTTTGGGATAATATAGACATTATGGATAGTTTTATTGCTTTTGGAATACTCTATTTTATTGCATTCGAATGCTTTAGCGGCTTTGAAATTCAGAAAGCTATTTAGCTATTTTGGATTAAAATTTTTGAAAAAATGGAAAAATAATAATAAAAAGAAAACCCGCTAAGTCTAAAACCCGCTAAGTTGAAAACCCGAGAGGGAAATTTAGGCAACATTGGAGGGCTCGGATAGGTCAAAAACCCAAAAGGGCGGCCTAGGTAAAAATGAGAGCCTAAATGTGGGTGAGATGTGAGCCAAAAGAAACATGATGTGTGGCTAGGATGAAAACCTGAAAGGGCTCCTAGGCAAAATGAAAGAAAGAGAGAAAAAGAAAAAGAAAATGTGGTTATTATCTAATCATTTTCCGGCGTTGGAGTCATAAGGTTTCGGTTGATATATGGATGATCGAGTAGCCTAACACCATGACACTTCTTGGGATTGGGTAAGTTAGCGGGGGAAACGAAGCAAAGTATGAAATTTTTAATTTTTATGCTTCGTTTTGGGGTTGATATATTGGTATAAAGTGAAGTTCGTACTTTAACATTTGATATAGTTTTAACTTCACTTTGTACCATTGGATTTTGGGATTAGCAAGTTAGGAAATGCATGTATGGAAATTAGGGAAGTGGTAGTTAGTATATTTGGGTAGATTTAGGAATAAGGGTAGTGTATGATAGAAATTTTTGGGAATTGTGAGATTGAGAATTTTGTGAGGTTTATATTTGGGGATTAGAATTAGGATGGGGGCCTTTGAACTTCTTCCTATCTTGAATCTTTTCTTACTCGAGGACGAGTAAGGTTCAAGTGTGTGGAGGTTTGATACGTCTATTTTATACGATGATTTTGTGACCCTTTATACTCATTTTGGTATACTTTTGTGCTTTGGATGCTCCATTTTACCTTGAAATTCTATTACTAGAGTTAAGAGTGACTGTAACGCTCTTATCACTTTTAATACAGATTTTTTTAGACAATGTAACATTTGGAAGATTTGAAGACCATAAAGACTCCATTTTGAAGACAATGAAGACCTGAAGAAGGGAGGAGCAGACAACTACACCTAGACCAGAAAGAAGATAACATTTGAGGGCCGAGTACTCCGACCATCGCGAGTCTCAAAGAATGTGTCGCAAGTTGCAACGGTACTCTGTTCATTGTGAGTTGCGATGAATGTGTCGCGAGTCGCGACGGTCCTCTGACCAGATCTGCTTTTTGGACTATTTGTACGATAAATACTATCTTATCTTCTCCCCTTTCCAGCAACTTTTCTCTCTCGCGATTTCAGCCATAAACCCAAGTTTTTCTTCCATTTTCATCTTTTCCTTCTTCTTGATTTCATGATTGAATTACTATAAGCCCATGTCTCGAGAACTCTATGTAATCTATTTAATGCTTTGCTATTGCGTATTAACTGTGCTTGAATTTGGTTGTTGAATACATTAATGGTATTGGAAGTTTGAGTATATGAATTGCTTGTATGATTATGTGT
>JAULKM010000003.1:3022796-3035844 GCA_032355605.1 Rubia tinctorum | reverse complement strand
GGGCTCCCCATTTTCACCCTTCGTTGTATTGATTCCCCTTTTCTTTGTCACCTTTCCTTCTTGTCTTCAATCTTCAATACCTTTTATTGATGGCTTCAATCATTACTATCTTTCCTTGTACACAAAACTCCCTAGAAAAGTTATAAGAGCGCAACAATCGCTCTTAACTCTTCTAAGAGAATTTCAAGGTAAAAATCAAGATCTAGAGCACAAAAGTATACAAAAGTGAGTCCAAAATGTCCTAAAACTACTATATAAAATGAACACATCAAACTCCCCACACTTGAATCTTACTCATCCTCGAGTAAGAAACGATTCAAGAACACAAAGAGGTTTACATATTCATTTCCTAACCCAAATATTCCTCCATTTAATACCTCACAAAAATCTCATTATAATAAATCTCAATATCAAAGATCAAATGAAAATTTTCACACCACAACCCCTAATTCCTAATTCTACCCAAACCTTCCACCTATCAATTCACTAATACCCATAAACAGTATCCAAATTCCGAATTGATAGTCCCAAAGTCCAATGACACAAAATTTCAATATTTCATATATCAACCTAAAATATTTCAAAACCATATCAAAATTTCAAGCATATACTTCACCTCATACCAATATATCAACCTAAAATGAAGTATACAAATATTCAAGATTTCATATCCCTACTTCGTTTTCCCACTAAGTTGCTCAATTCCAAGAAGTCCTATGATGGTAGGCTACCCGATTCATCCATATGTTCACCACAACCTTATGACTCCAATGCCGGAAAATGAGTAGATTCATAAAAAAAATCTTTCTCTCTTTCTCTCATTTTACCTAGGAGCCCTTTCGGGTTTTCATCCTAGTCACATATCATATTTCTTTTGGCTCACATCTCACCCACATTTTGCCTCTCATTTTTACCTAGGTCGTCCTTTTGGGTTTTTGACATATGTAGGGCTCCAATGTTACCTAAATTGCCTTCTCAGGTTTTCAACTTAGCTGGTTATTTTTTTCTTCATATTTTTAAAAAGAACTTATAATTTTTTTAAAAAAATTAAGTAAAAAGTAACTAATTATATACATGTAAATCATTGAACCCCTCCCCACACTTAAAATAATACATTGCCCTCAATGTTAAACACCTAAGGAAACAAGTTTCAAGTTTAAGGGCAAAGGAGAAATAACTTACAAACTATTGATGTGACAATTCCCCCAAAGATTGTTGCCGGTATTGAACCTCCCAAGCATCTTCCTCCTCATGGAGTCTCCTATGAGTTCCTTCATTGCTAGGGAATGTCGTGGATTCAACACCAGTCAAGTGGTGAGTCTGCATCCGAAGGTATTCAATTTCATCCACCATGGCGGTTCTCTGTCGGCTGGTACGAACATTATACTCCACTTGGGCTTTATGGAAAGCATTTTGGTCTTCTCGAAGGCCACACACCTTATGAAACAAATCTTAATATGAATTTTGAGGTAAAGATGTGTTGGTAGAATAACCAACTACATGTGGAGTGGCTGCGGGATTTCAGTTCAATTCCATCTAAAAACAGTCTTGTATGCCAAGTTCGGTTTGATGCACAATGCTTCCACTGGGATGTCCTCCTCAAGATTTGTCCTCTCCAGTTGATCAAGATCCATGAACTTCACTTTTCTCCCATATAACCAACTATGATCGTAAATCTCAATGATTGCTAGCACGTTCAACTCCGATAACCTCTTGCATGAGAGGAAGTAAGAGTCCTTTAGGCCTAGTCTCAGAAGACCATCGGGTGCTTGGATGTTCAAATGTTTGGCTAACATCGTAACCGTACCGCCCATGGATATCTCACCTCTTCGTAACCGTACCGCCCATGGATATCTCACCTCTTCGATCTAATTTGGTGGTTTTTGCACAACATTTTGTCACCCAAACATCTACCCAATTCGGATGCCCGAAGCCGATTCTTGTCATTGACCAAAGAGATTTAATGTCATCGATGGGGCGTGTGTGGGATCACCATAGCAAAATAAGGTTGATGCTAATAGACACTGAGTGTAGCGCAAGGCGGGATGTAAAATCGAGGAGCTCCTATCTTTGCCCATCCAGGGCCTTTTGGTTATGATTTACCAAAAGTCGATGTCACTATAAGAGAGAGTGGTTTCATACTCCCTATTGTACTCATAATCACACCCGAAAGCCATCTTCAACTCGGTGTAGCTCACTTCATGGTTCATATCATTCAAGTGAAAGGTTATATATGGTACATACTTTCCATCCCCATCCACCCGATCTTGGTATTTCTCTACGGTGGCCAAGAACTCTAGTGTGTACCTCTCGTATGTTGGATAGTGTTTGGACATGAAATGTTTCAACCCACCTTAGACAGAAGAACTCCGACTAGTTGCTTAAACCCGAGCACATTCATAGCTTCACCATAAAAAATTGTTTCTTGAATAGTTCTGCCAACAAGCAAATCCCACCTTCTTGCAAACTCACTTGTAATGCGTCTTAACCCTATATGCTTCCTTGTGAAATGCTTGGGGGTGCGGAGGAACTTGCACCATCATGCCTAACTCGCTTCTTCGTGGCCATGAATTTTCACCACAATATACCAAACACCAAAAGAAACAAGGCTCCATAAACAATCAATCACCACAACAAGCAACGCTACACAATACCATTCACTACAACAAGCGATTCTTGACAAAAATACTCCTAGTGGTCAAGAACAAAAAAATCCACCAAGCTCTAAGAACAGAATAGCTCCAAGAATTCAAACAAGCAATTGACAATAAAGCACATCACCCCAAAAATTCCAACACCTCAAATCAACTAAGTAGAAATACCCCAATCTCAAACCAACCACAAGATAAGCACAAAATTCTTCCAAAATTTTGACACCAATCACAATGGCAATTTGTAGGAGACGTAAATTTACCATGATTGTGAAGAAGGTGACTGGGGAGAACACCTTTCCAAGTAAGTCTAAGCAATTCCAAGCAATTCTTTGGTTCCCAAGTGACCAATTCATCTCACGAGAAAAAATCCCCAAAAGTTAGGGTTCTTAGTAAAATTTTGAATTTGGAGATTTAATGGGTGGGAGGATGGATTGTATGAGTGGAGAGGATTGTAGGAAGGTGGGTAAGTATTGAATGTTTGTGGAAGGGATGAATATGTTGGCTAGGAATGGTGAAATTTGAAAAATGGAAGTGAGTTTGGGGATAGTTCTTCAAATGGAGAAGAGAGGAGACGGAGAAGAAAGAAATGGAGAAGAGAAGAAAATAGGGGAAAAGGGGTCAGAAATTTAAAAAAAAAATTAAAAAGAAATAAATAAAACATTTCCCACTCGTGTCGCGCGGGCAAGGAAGCTCTAAGTATCCTATCACTTCATTTCTAATCAGGCCTGCGCAAATCGCAGGGGTGGTGTATTCATCGCACGCATGGTGCAGCTCCCAGACCGCCTGCTCTCTGATCATGCCCGCGCAAGTCGCGGGGGGCGAGGGCTTGGCCGCCCGGGCGGGACAGCTCCCAACTTCCCGCACCCAGCCCCTTTTCTTCTTTTTGATTTT
Organism: Rubia tinctorum; assembly: GCA_032355605.1. Taxonomy (NCBI): domain Eukaryota; kingdom Viridiplantae; phylum Streptophyta; class Magnoliopsida; order Gentianales; family Rubiaceae; genus Rubia; species Rubia tinctorum. Next base: position 3,032,299 of record JAULKM010000003.1, on the reverse strand, counting down.
TTTGTTTTCTCCCTTTTTTCGATTCTCTTCTTTCCGTGGCCAATTATCTCACTCAAAATTTGTCACGCATTTCTCCGATGCTCGGCCTATTTCACTACAAAATTATGGAAAAACACAACCGTGATAGAAATAAAATAAAATAGTGAAAATAATCATAAAAAGGAAATTGAAATAACAACGACGGAAGTCACGAGTGACAATCTGGATGATCAAAACCAAGTTTTCTTAACGTCGTCGGCATGACTTACCTCCCTTCTTGGGTTCACTCACAAACCAGATCAAGAAGATCAAAATCTTCTCCTTTTTCCAGCACAAAACTCTCGTGGTAAGATTTCAAACATTGATCGTTGACCTTAAAGGAATTGGACTTAGCTCAGTCCAAGATTTCCACTGAGCCATGTGGGAATACCTTCACCACTTCAAAGGAGCCAATCCACCGCGACCTTAATTTATAGGGAAATATGCGAAGGCCGGATTGAAATATGAGGAACTTTTGACCCACGTCAAACTCCTTCCTATTGATCATCTTGTTATGCCAAGATTTTGTCCTCTCCTTGTAGATTTTGGCATTCTCATAGGATTCCCTTCGTATCTCATCCAATCCTTGTAATTGTAGCTTCCTATGAAAACCGGCCTCACATATATCAAGGTTGAAGTTCTTGACCACCCAATAAGCATTGTGCTCTATTTCCACTGACAAATGGCATGAATTTCCAAAGATCAACTGGTATGGTGACATACTGATTGGTGTTTTGTAAGTCGTCATATATTCTCACAAGGCATCATTCAACCAAGAACTTCAATCCTTCCGGTTAGGGTTAACCATATTTTGAAGGATGAACTTGATTTCCCTATTGGAAACTTTGGCTTGGTAATTGTTTTGTGGTTGATAGATGGTAGATATATTATGTGTGATGTTATACTTCTTCAAAAGTTCCTCTATTGTCCGATTGCAAAAATGGGTGTCACAGTCACTAATTAAGGCCCGAGGAACCCCAAACCTAGAGAAGATGTTATCTTTCAAAAAATCTGCAACCACTGTAGAATCATCAGTTCTAGTGAGTTTTGCTTCAACCCACTTTGACACATAATCAACGGAAAGAATAATGTTTGTAAAACCATAAAAATTAGGAAAATGTCCCAAAAAATCAATATCCCAAACATCAAATATTTCACAATACAACATAGATTTTTGAGGCATCTCATTTCTAGAAGAAATATTACCTACTCTTTGACATTGATCACAAGCTTTTCAAAAGATATATGCATGTTTATTCAAGGCAGGCCAATAAAAACCACTCTCTGGGACTTTTCTAGCGGTCATTTTTGCTCCAAAATGACCTCCACATTCATAAAAATGGCAAGAATTGAATGTACTTCATTATTCGGGATGCATCTCCTAACAAATATTTTCAAGCCATAAATTCTTCCTAACTACAACTAAGTAGATATTGGCAAATCGAGGTCATCCATGAAGAAGAGGGATTTTCCTAAGGGTTCATGCATATAAGGGTGGATGATAGGCTAGATGTAGACACACACACATAAGAAATCATGTAAATGGGGGAGGGGTTGTTTTTCTAAGTTATGAATTGAAATACAAAACAACTATCAAAGTGAAGTAAATATGCTATCATGCAACAAGGTACTAAAAAGATAGTAAATCACAAATAACAAAGCCTTAGGGAAAATTGATTTTCACTTCCAAACCTCTTAAAGGTCATAGACTCCTTCTCTCATTCATTCACATTAATTGTCCATGGAGAATGTTATCATTACCATTTTAACGATCAACATTCATTTCTTCTTAATAGTAATTTGCAAAGACGTTCAACGACCATTTACAAACCTCATTAATAATCACTTTAAAAGTTCAACGACCATAATAATATTTTATCAATGGCATTATACAAGAAGAACCATATATTTGATAACAACTACAAACATTCTATTTAATGTCTAGCCATTTAACAAAACAAAACATTCATTAGACTAAACCTAGAGCAAACAACATTCAAGATTCAATATTTCATTATCATCTTATGAAAAATATGATAACAAACCACATTAACATACTCATCTAGCAATATTAACATCATTTACCCAACAAGAAGTTCTAATTCCTTGTTCTTGGATTTTCATGCCAAAAGTGAGAAGAAATTGTACACTTTCCTAACACTCTAACACTTAATCATACAAACACTTCATATTCTCAAACAACTCATAACATAAATGAAGTAAACATCAATATTAATGGTATAATAAATGCCTCAACAATAAATGTTCATGAAAGAGTAAAATAGAGTCTCACTACATGGGTTTAGAAGCTTCAATAAATTTCTCCCAAGTGATGAGTTTAGCTAGCACAAATCATACTAACATCCATGGACAAATTCATACATAAACAAAGAGAGAAAAGATGAAAGAAAAGCACAAGCTAGGGTTCCAAAGTGAGAGAGTTCAGCCAAGATGAAGAGATGAGAAATGGAAGGCCAAAAATTCTTTTTAGAGTACAAGAGAGGGGAAAATAAAGACAAAAAGAAAAAGTGTAGCAAGATCCCGCCCGGGCGGGCTGCCCATTTTCACCCTTCCTTGTATCGATTACCCTTTGCTTTGTCACCTTGACTTCTTGCATTCAAATCTTCAATTCTTATCTTCAATTTTCAATACCTTTTGTTGGTGGCTTCAATCTTCACTATCTTGCATTGTCACACAAACTCCCTAGAAAAGTTTAAGAGCGCAAAAGTTGCTCTTAACTCCCCTAATAGAATTTCAAGGTAAAACTCAAGATCTAGAGCATAAAAGTATACAAAAGTGAGTCCCAAATGTCCCAAAACTACAATATAAAATGAACACATCAGAGTCCTTACTGTAGATAAGAATGTCGTCATATAAAACAATGACAAAGCAGCGGAGGAATGGTCAAAATAGATATGGCATGGCTGCTTGGAAGGTTGAAAGAGCATTTGATAGACCAAAAGGCATGACAAGAACTCGTAATGGCCTTCCTGCATTCAAAACATTATCTTATGGATGTCGTGTCGATCCATACGAATTTGATGATAGCCAGAGCGCAAATCCAACTTTGAAAATATAGTAGCCCCGCCCAATTCATCGAGCAACTCATCAACTGTATAGAATAGGGAATCAATCCTTAATGGCGATGACATTGGCGATGACACAAAATTTCAAAGTTCCATCCTTCTTTTTAACCAGTAACATCGACGATGAAAACAAGCTTATACTAGGACGGATGAAGCCATCATTCAACATCACTTTGACTAATTTTTCCTTAACGTCTTTCTGAAAGTAGGGATAACGAAATGGACGGACGTTGATAGGAGCATATCCCGGTTGTAAGAAAATCCCACTGTCCACAAGCCGTGTGGGAGGTAATTCGTGAGGGGGATCAAATACCTCCCAGTACTGAACAAATAAGTCATGTGCCACCTTAAGAATCTCAGCCGAGAGCTATAACTCGTTTGTCATTGAAGAAGTTGATTCCGAGAATGGGTTAGTTAAAGGAAAAATCTCAAACATGGAACTTACAGAATCCTGATGTAGCAAAGTCGTCAATTGAGGATTGGTTAGCTGCTTTAAAGGTGCAGTATTACTACCCACCAATATCGTCTTCAAGCCATTCCAAATGAATTCCATTGTTAGCGCCGCATGATCATGCATACAAGGACCCAAAATGCGCAGCCACTGGTTTCCCTGACCTATATCTAATCCCCAACTTGGCAGAACGAACAAGTCTACCGGGAAATAATAACTCTAAAGCATTAGAGAAACTCCGGGACAGAAACAATCACAAACCAAGTGTTTCCCATTACCCATGTAAACACGGAAGCGAGTCGTTGGTTCCCAACCGATGCCCATTTTATCTACCAAATCTGCATGTATGAAATTGTTATTACTGGTTGCTGCCACTGTCGATGAGAACCTCCACATGTTCAGAACCAAGAACTGTAGTGTTGAGGACTACTTCGACCTCATCTTCATCAGTCAGAACTTCAGGTATAATCTGGTATGGAACCTCCTCAACATCCAACAAGGCATTAGTAACCATGAGAAGAGCTTGATTATTACAGCGGTGGTTGAAACTGTATTTCTCGTCACAAGTGAAGCATAGCCTCTGCTCACGCTTTGCCTTAACTTGCGTTGGGCTTAAGCGACGAACAGGGAGATGGTGCTCAACCACTGTCCCACGAGCTGGACCTGCAAGTACTGGAGTTGATGAAGACCAATGAGTACCAGCTGTTGAACTCGTCGCATCGTGAGGTGGTGAGGTATGAACGTCGCTCATAAGTCTCGGATCCACACATCTGCCCGGAGCGCTAGTATGGGTTCGAAAAGAATCATGGTGTGAGTTATTCAGCCAATCCTCTCTGCGTTCTTCAAAAAAATAGGCCTTCATCATTGCGTTCAGCAACGAGGATGGCCGATTCAGTAGTAACTCCCTTCGAATCTCGGGTTTCAATCTCCAAATCAGAAGTTCAAGAACAATGAATTAGAAACTCAAATTCAGAATGAAATTGAGATATTGTACCTGTTTGAGTCAGCTTAGCAATTCGACCCAAAGGGGAATCAAGCCCGGAGATGAGTTAAAAACATGTCTCATATGCTGAGTCCACCTCCGCGTTCCAACAATTGGAACCAAGTTGACGCTTCATCGTCAAAGTGAAAAGATATGACAGAAAGACGTGTTCCCGGAGGTACAAGGTGGAGATAAAAGGATTTTCTAAATCTTGTAAATCCAATCGTTCAGCAAAGAGCCATCGAAACGGGGCATATCAACCCGAAGAGTGCATAGCAAAGGCTGAAAATCCAAACCCAAAGATTCAACAATAGGCTGGTGTTGATGACCAACCGGCGGCGGATGATCGACCATCGACGACGACGGGTCTGCAGCAGGCGTAGAGATGACTGAATCGTGATATGGTCTTGGTGGAGAAGAGATTTGTGAAATTTGGGTTGCTGTCGAAGATCGGTGCTCCTCCAACAATGCCGTGAACTGTTCTCTCTGTTCCATGAGCTGGGTGTGTGAAATCTCTCTGAATTTGGCCTCCATGGACTGAATTAGCGCCACCATATATTTATTCTTCATTTTGAGTACGAAGGATGAAAGCACCAGTGGTAGAACACTAAAAAAGAAGAGAGTTCTATTCCCAGAAAACGGTTAGTTCGAGAGGACCACTCTCCCAATAGATGCTGCAAAATTCAGAATAGTACCAACATAAAAGAAAGTACAGAATGTTCCTTCCCATCCCTTATAACAGAAAGCTACCGACCACCTCTATTGGCCCACAAAATCATTCAGCTAAGTTGGACATTTCTTTGCTCTTTTAGGTCTTGCTCCTTCAAATTCTACTGGCCTTTGGATTGAAGTGGGCTAAATTTCTTCTTCCATGTGAGCCCAGCTTGCCAATTTTTCTTTGTCAATTATCACCTCAGTCCACGTATCAAGAGTCCTCTGGAAAACTGAAGTTTCATGTGTCTCTTAAGCAGCATGGACCAAGGGATTGAACCATTCAGTGCTTTATTTAAAAAGACGAGGAAAATTTGACTTACCATATTTTCCTATGTCTCAGCCCATCTTTGCTTGTAGATAATGGTAAATTTATACTTTCTGTTAGATAGAATCGGAGCACTACTTGTACAGATTATATCATTTTGATGGATGCTCATGACATATAAAGGTCAAGCAGCACTTGTATTGGTAAACTGAGATCAAATTTTCTGGGAGCAAAGTTGAGTTGTGCTCTGACTGCCTCACCTGGACGAACAAGTGGTTGCTTCTCCTCAACAATGGTTTCCTCTAAAGTTCCTGCTGGAAAGTATAATATTGCCCAGGTAGCATACGAGCTAAATGTACTTGGAATGAGAGGAGCACGGAGGATAAACTGCACCATGTATTATATCCCCGTCTAGGCTCTTGAACCCGGTGGCATTGTTTTAGGCCAACCAGATCTGCGTCCTCGCTCTGTGTAGGATTCATTCAGATGCATCTCCTCCACAATATTCATGATGTACTCAGCAGATATTTCTGGTCCCCATGAGAAGAAGGGGACCATGCTGCACAGCCTTCAGTAGCTCTAATTCAAGGCCAACCAGGCCCTCCAACCTAGCCAGCCCAACGAGCACAGTTGGGGTCAAATCATTGCAAGATTATCTTGCAGTTTGGTAAGGTTGGGAAGGATATGTTTACCATGGACTATCAATAACCATTACCCCCTTCCAGGCGCTTGCTATCTGTTCGAGTAGATTCGACACAATACTTACTTGTGAATAAGAATAGGAGAATAAAGAAGTAAAAAAGATCTAGCTTGTAACATATTTGGGCGTTTCGTTTGGGTGAATCAGGAGAGGAAAGAAAATTTGAAATCTTGATTCAATTAATTAGTGTTTGGTTTGATTTTTTATCATTCCCTTTCCACATTCCTAATTTTACAATTCTCCCAATTGGGGTCTTACCGTGGGACTGAGATTCTCTTTCCCTCTTTGTAGCCTTCATTCAGTCTTCCATTTTCCTCTTTGTTTTTTCAACTCCAGAACAAGATTATATTTTTATTATTATCAAAATAAAATTTACAAAATTATAATTATGCTTTCAATTAAAATATTATAATTTTATTTTTAGTATTGTATATAGGTCAAATTTAAATGAAACTATAATTTTTATAGGAACTATTTTTTAAGTAAAAAAAATTATTTTTAACTTTATACTATGAATAATTGTTATATTATTTATAATGGGTGGAGGCAAAATGAATAAGATTTCTATTGCGGCATTTTTTTATGTCTTTATCTAGTATATGATAGACTCAATCCGAATGTCAAAATAATTTGAGCGAACAGTGTAATATCTTCATTTACAGGTATGTGGAGCCTAATAAACATCCCTCTCACTATTGGTGAATTTTAATTTTAAAAAAGAGTAATGGGTCAAATAGGTAGATGAGAAATATGGGTCGGACGGGTTGAGTTTGCGAGTTTACCGCAGATTTACCCATATTGGTTGAAACTCTCGAGTTTACCCATATATGTTGGTATATAAACTTATATGAGTCAATATATAGGTTGAAACCCGCAAGTTTACCCATATGAGTTCGTATATAAACACATGTGGGTTAATATATGGGTTGAAACCCGCGGATTTTACCAATATGAGTTGGTACATAAACCCATATGAGTTCATATATGAGTTGAAACTCGTGAGTTTACCTATTTTGGACCCGTGCGTTTAATAATTTTCAACGCGCTGATTGAGCGAGTTTCAACTCGACCTGACCTATTTTTGATCCGTTATAAAATGAGTCATACCCTTATTTATTAATTACCATATTACCCAACCCGTATTTGACCCGTTCGCCCATTTGTCACCCCTAGGGCTGGGGAATTAAAAAATGAAACCACGTCATTTCACTGTGGGTCCTAAGAGCATGGGCAATGGCGGTTTGTTAATTTTAAGAAATCGCTTAAAAATGCTAAAACACCCACAGTGATGGTTTCTAGGGAGGTTTCTTAACCGCCACATGGTTTCTTGATAAGAAACCGGTTGGGGCCTAACCTTTCCTTTTCAAAAATTCTGATTTTTAAAATTTATTTTAAAATATGTAAAAAAATTGTAATTTTTTTAATCTGGAAAAATTTATATTCACAAAATATCTAATAATTTTTGAAAAAATGAAATGAAATTTTAAAAATGAAATTGTATTATTAAATTTCACATTCAATTTATTTTGGAGTCCGCCTCTTGAAAGACGGTCTTTCCATAAATCATGGAAAACCCAAGGTTTAAAGTTTAAATTAGAAGAAATGAAGATAAAATTTTCGAGTTGCATGAACCGGGTTATAAAATTTATAACTGCTACACGTTGCATAATAAAACTTTAATATTGCAACAAATACCTTTTACCTTTATTATTCTAATTAAACTCTGTCTTTCCATAAGCTTATGGAAATACCGTCATTACCAAAACTTTGCCTTTATTTTGGGTGGAAAATTTATATAAATTAATGTAAAAAATTTGTGAGTAGGATATAAAAAATTAAGCGGGGTCCATGAATAGTATAAATATATTTCTTGTTATTGTGAAGAAAATAAATGGATAATTTTTAAAGTAATTTCTCAGAATAAGGTGGAAGATAGAGGATGTGAGAAATAATATATTTAGTTAGTAAAATGCCGCAAGTGGTTTCTATCATGGAAAAGTCTTGGGAAAAACGGTCTTTCCATAGGTTTATGGAAAGACGGAGTTTAATTAGAATAATAAAAGGTAAAAAATCTTTGTTGCAATATTAAAGTTTTTTTATAAAACGTGTAGTAGTTATAAATTTTATAACCCGGTTCATGCAATCCGAAAATTTTATTTTCTTTTCTTCAAGTTTACACTTTAAATCTTGATCTTTCCATGACTTATGTAAAAACCGCTTATGAAAAGACCGTCTTTCCATGATTTATGGAAAAACCGTCTTTTTTTCTATCATTGCCTTTGGATTAAGAAAATTTGATAACCTCCGCTACGCCCCCCTCCTGCCTACCCACGGAATCTTCTTATCCCTAGCCCCAACCCTTCAAATTGATGCACTCTCTTTCTGGGGACGACGGCTTGCTGCTTCTGTTACTGTGAGTCTTCCAACACTTTTCTTCTTTTCACAATTATCATTTCCGACCTTTGATTTCAGTTGGTTAAGCTGCTTCGATAGTTCAGTTGCTCTACAATCCGGCACCCTCACTGTTTTCTGAGCTACTTTTTTCTTCTTCAATGGCCTTCAATATGAGAACTCACCGAATGCCTGGTTTTCAGATGCTGTAAAATCTGATTTGTTTGTAGTATTTACTGAAAGAATTGGCACTGTTGTTTCCTCTTTCAGTGAACTATAACAGCACCACATCCGTGTATTTCAGCCACTAACAGATTTATGTGTGAAAATGTATCTCGTTCCTCGTTGTCGCCGCCGCCAAACCCTCATTCCAATCACTCAGAATTTTACAGTATGCGCCTACTACAGTACCAATGAGTTTGTCAAGCAATGTAAAGACCAAAGACCAGACACACCGTGTAGGAAAGGTAGACAACAGACGTCAATTGGCTCCCGTAGCAGATTCCACAAGTTAATATCATCCCAAACTGATGCCCTTTTTGCAAAAGAAATCTTTGACTTTGCGTCTGAACAACCAAATTTCCGCCACTCATACGCCACTTGGCATACCCTCATCCTCAAGCTGGGCCGCTCTGGCCACTCTTCCATGATGCACTCCCTCCTATCCTCCCTCAGAACTCAAAACTACATCATATCCCCTACCCTCTTCTCCCAAATCATTAAAATTTATGGTGGTGCTGGACAAGCTAAGGAAGCTCGGAATTTCTTTTTCACTATTCTCAAATTCAACAGGAAACCTCTTCCCGAACACCTTAATCGTATTCTTGAAATTATGGTTGCTGACAGAAACTATCTCCGGCCTGCTTTGGACCTCTTGAAATCTGCTCATGCATATG
>JAULKM010000003.1:2974902-2999982 GCA_032355605.1 Rubia tinctorum | reverse complement strand
CCACTTCAAGCAACCTTCAGCCATGATGAAAAGCGACGAACTCGCTGTGATTATTTCACAAATCACATGCTGGCCAGGCACAAGTTGGTCAGGTTCTTTTGTGATCTTAAAGGTTATTGGGTTCTGTCACAAACCACGATGAACAACCCGTACTGCTCGCGACCGAACTACTAGATCCCGTCATCATCGCCCTTTGGAATTTCGGGAGCGCGCAACTACCATCGCTCGTCAGATTAGCTTAACTCGCACCATCGACATCACATGTCATCACTCATCGAGGAAGGTGGAAGAGCCGTGGGTAAGGGGAGGCAGCGTTGGGCAAGGGTGGCAGCGATTGGGAGGCGCGTCGCGAACTAAATCCAACCATGTGAGGGGTTCTGGTGAGGGCAACCAAATTCTAGTGGTGGGAGAGTATTGAAATTAATTACAAATTAATTTGATTTATAGTCATTAAAATTTTAATTTTAAATACATTTAATCAAATATATACACAAGCATATATTAGTAAAATGTAGGATAAGAAATAGAAATTCACTAAGTGATCTATTCGCCTCGCTTAGTCTCGAGGCAATTGATCCGCGCGAACCACAAGAGGATTACACACCCATGGACTTGGACGATGTGCCATCAATGGAGATTCAGCTGGAACCTCTAAAGGACAGATGCCAAAACTAGAGGACCTTTTGGTATACTCCTGAGAGCATGGGGGGGGGGGTGTGATGGGCGATGGGCTACAATGGTGGGGTTTTGGTGAGTGTGAGTAGGAAAAAAGGGAGACATGGAGGATGGGTGCATTTTTACACTCTCCAAAACTCTTCTAATTCATCACATCTGTGGTTATGATTGTGTAGTTAAATTGTAGATGAGAGTTTTAATGAGTGCAGTTGAGGAGAGAGAGTGATTATATTATTTCAAAATTGAAAAAAGAAAGTGTTGGTGAGTTTTGGTACTCCCACTTTTTCAATTTTTAAATAATATAATCACTTTCTCTCCTAGACTACACTCACCAAAACTCTCATCTTCAATTTAACTTCACAATCATAACTCAATTCTACATCATCATTATTGTCCCCAAATCTTTTTCTTTCACATATTTTTATATTTCTACAGTCTAATATTTACTACAACATATATTTTTTTGAATATGATGCGTGTGTATATATATCCATAGAAATATAATTTTCCGTAAACACATAAAATTTTAAAAAATTGGTTGCCGAATAATCAAATTGGAAAAATAACAACGGAAATGCAACATTAAAATTTGGATTTGATGTTAGGAAGGATGTCTTGAATTCGATAAATTTGAGTTTGTCGATTGATTATTGAAATTTGAATTAAGTGAATCTATTTTCAACAATTCAAATCAAACCAACAAACTACAAAAAAATCGCAAGAATGAAGGAGATAAAAATATAATTTGGAAGAGATGTGAGAAATGTATCAATGTTAGTCTCGATTTATGGAGAAATTTTTTAAAATAATTATGGTGTTATTTTTTAATTTCATTTTTTTTGAAGATAATTGTGTTTTGCCTGTTTAAATTCGTTTGAGTAAAAATACAAATTAGGAAGATACTAACACTATACAATTAGACTAAGCATACAACTATCTCATTAAAATCTCCAACTTATCAATCGGGGCCCACCCATTGATGAATTGGAAGAGTTTTGGAGAGTGTAAAATCGCCTCCCCTCCTCTGTATCTCCCTCATTTCTCCCACCCACACTCACCAAAACCCCACCATTGTAGCCCATCACAGAACCCCCCACTCTCAAACCCTCCACTCTCAAACCCCCTTGTAAATGCTCTAATGGGGTGCCTTAGATCTATCTACCCAGCAATGACAAGCTCAGGCTCCTTTTACATCTTGATCAATCAAATTATGCCTATAAATGCATAGAGGTGGATCAGAAACAGATATTTAAAGATAAAATGCAGCAGGTTAATCAGGTTCAGGCCATTACCAAAATGGCACAACATATTGAGCAGAAATGAAATGCCAGGAATTGAAGGCCAGGTATCCCATAAAATCTACCTTCAGTGCTTCTTTCTTGGGAGGCCTCAACTGGAATCTGGAAGACTGGAACAAAAACTTATGACCATAGGTAAAAGACAATTATACCAAAAATAACCTACAGGCTACATGGATATGAAAGCAGACTTTTCAGTAACCTCATCTACAGTTGTTAATCAATAAGTCAAAATCGGATAAACAGATTCAAACAGTAGAAAACAAGAACTCGATAACACACAAATTTACATAGTTGGACTTATCAACAAGTTTGCAGGAACTCTTACCTTACCGGAATTTCCAAATAATATTCTCAAGAGAGCATGTAGCTATCCACAGAGTGCCAGAGTCAGAGAACAGTATATCAGGGAATTCAAGTGACATTATAAAACAAAGGATCTAAAGCCATCATGCAACAATCACATAGATGCATTCTGAATAGGTCGGAAATCGTTGTATACAAGTCCTAATCAAGACTTGGGCATTTTGTTCTCCCAAGGACTTTGAATCACATGACTGACCAGCATAGAGGGCTTAATGACACGGGTCTCAGCAACCAAGGGAAGGGTGTGATCAGCACAAGCATTCTCAGTTACATTTAAGCCTGTGACAGAAAAAGGGAAAATTACTAGTAAAGAGTTCTAAAGACATATTGAATAAAAAAAATTATACACTCCGTATATTATATATTCTCGCACACGAAGACATGCAGACAAAATCAAAGGCGTAGATATTGAATAATTTGAATCACCCAATCTAGGGCACCATTAAATTAAATCAGTTGACACTTTACATGGACAAAAGTAGCAGATAAGAAACACAACCATAAAAAAATAAACGTAAGTTTATTCATCGGCACATATGCTGCTGACGGATTTGTATTCTTTGAAATCCTGATAGAATAAGAAGGTTCTGGTGTTGTAGTTACCTGAAGAGAATTATATTTCAGTCACTTGAAAACTCAGGCGTTCTCCTTGTCAAGGTCAAAGTCACCTTCAGGATTCAGTGTATTAAGCTGAGCAGCTGCCCATTCTTCAAGCTTTAGGTGCCTGTTTTCTCGGCACAAGTCAATGACTCTAATCAACATTTTGGAGGTCAATTCAAATGGTATTGTTAGAATGAACTCCTCAAGTTGTTCCATGTATCCATGCTGTCCATATAGCTCAATCATACACTGGTAATGCTCCAACCTTGGTATGATTAAATAGTTATCACTCATTGAGTCAAAATACTGCCTGCCCAACACTATCCAGCCTTCTGAAACACAAGCAAGCAACAATCCATGGAACGTTACATGGTCTGGGTTTATTCCTTCCTTCGCCATTAATCTAAACAATCCGGGTATCTGTTTACCTTTTCCATTGTGAACACACCCAAGTATCATAGAATTCCAGAGAATCGCATCACTCGACTCTCTCATACTGAAAACCCGTAGAGCATAATCAAGACATCGACATTTTGAGTACATGTCAACTAAAGCTCCACTGGTTACAGTACACACCTCAAAGTGATTTCTAATCATGAATCCATGAATTTGTTTCCCATGTTCAAGTGCAAATGTATTTGCACAAGCTGATAAGAGTGTTGCCATAGTAAAATTACTAGGAATAGCCTCTCCAAGCATGTTATCAAACATTGACATGGATTGCTCACTCATTTTATGTTGTGCATAGCTTGTTAAGAGACACGTCCAAGAAACAGCATCTCGAACGTGAACCATTTCAGAAAACCAAACTTTTGCTAGCTTCAAATTTCCACATTTTCCATACATGTTAAGAAGAGCATTGCCAACAAAGAGATTATTGTAAAGAGCATGCCTATACATATATCCATGAACCTGTTTCCCTAGTTCAAGATCAGAAAGTCCAGAACAAACCTTTAAAATTAATCCAAGAGTAACATGATCCATAGACTGAGCCTGTTTTAGCATTAAAACGATTAACTCCAAAGCTTCATCCCACTGTGATAAAGAAATATATCCTGTCAACATTGCATTCCATGCTGCCGTACTTCTCTCTGTCATCCTAAAAAACAATTCTCTTCCTTCCCTGATCTTCCCACTCATTGCACACCCCATCAACATAGAGGTGTAATTGATCAAGTTTTTTGAAGAGGGGAGGTCAAATATCCTCCAAGCACTTGCCATATCCCTACATTTCACATACATATCAATAAGAGAGCTTGTAACAATCTCATCCTGTTCTAAATTAATCTTCACCGCGTATCCATGAATCTGTACCCCTTCTGTAACCCTCTTCATACCTGAACAAGCAACAAGAGCATTTGAAACAGTAAAACTCAATGGATTCATCTTCATCCTAATCATCCTGGAAAACATAATCACTGACTGCTCTCCCATACCCACATCAAGATATCTTCTTACAATAATATTCCATGAAACAGCATTCGGATTCTCAATCTCATCAAACATTCTCCTTGCCTCGTCAATCTCGCCGCACTTACCATACACATCCACTAACGAGCTCTGCAAAATAACATTCCCAACAAAACCATATCTCACAATCATCCCATGAACTTGCACAGCAAGTCTCAGCGCCAAAACGGAACCACACGAACTAAGAACACTGGAAAACGTCACCTCACTCGGCCATACCCCAGACTTGTGCATGCAATGAAACAGCTCCAAAGTCTGCCGCGGACACGCATTCTGCGAATAAGCGGTAATCACGGCATTCCAAGATCCTCCGTCCCTCCTAGGCATTTCATCGAACAGCTTTCTTGCCTCATTCCAGAACCCGCATTTACCGTACGCCTCAATGGCCCTGTTGAGCAAGAAAGTCGGCGGGTTGGGCACCGAGCCCGCCAATTGTGATTCCACCTTCCGGGTTTCGTAGATGGCTCTAGTACTCCCACATTGTTGGAAGAGGGCGGCGTAGAGAGAAAAGTCGAAGGGGTCTGGGGATTCCCCAAGGAGCTGAACCGCTTTCGCAACACGGCCACCGCGGAGGTGGTCGAGGATTTTGGGAGTTAAGAAAATGGCGCTGGAGGGTGGTTTGGTGGCTGTGGCCTTGCTTAACAAATGGCTGAGGAAGGTTGCTGCGTTCATGCTTCGATTCTTCTATTTCAAACTGCTAAGTATTGGCCGCAATCTCTGTGCACTATAATATCAGACTATAGTTCACAGCTTCATCAAACCGATCCACGAATTACTTTGAATGGTAGCCGCTGTTCACAGGCAGACGAGAAAAAAATGAAGAGGAAAATTGTCTCTTTGATGCGGCATGTTTTCTCTGTTCCCATGATATTCTCAAACCGTCTAGGTAATCATGGCAAAAATCCTTCTGAACGTGCTTGTGTTGATAACCTGCAAAAAAAACTTTCTTGAATTGATTCGAACTAGGGAGTGCCTCTGCCGTAATGTTGATTAATGGCGGAGTTGAGCACTGTTTTGGATTCAATTTTTAAAAATAGATAAATAGAGAACGATGCATATATTCACTTCAGTTCCTTGTTTTTAATTTAAAATGTCATAGTTCTACGTTTATTGCATATATATTCCTCAATTTTTTTAAAGTGTACATACACACTTGATCCTTGTTTTGTACACATATATCGTTTCATTTTTCAAATGCATGTCTCCAACTATTGAGATATATGTGCACTTTCAAAAAATTGGGGTATATGTGCACTAAACAAAGAACTCGGGGTATAAATGCATTTTACCCAAAAAATAAGGGCTAAAAAGATCCTACAATTTTTAAAGAGTGGGATCTCATGAGAGGCAGCCTGTCCATAAACTTGTGGACAGTCCGCTATTTTTTTTTTTGCTTATACACTGCATTTGTTAAATTACATACTAAATTTAATTATTTTTTATATACTTATTTTTACTTTTAAAATACAATATTTAAATTTTATAAAAATTACAACATTTAAGTTGAAAACTACAGTGGACTGTCCAAAAGCTTATAGACATGCTGCCTTTCCTGAGACTTTCTCATTTTTTAAAATAGGGTAAAACTGTATTTTTAACCATATGTTTTGGTTGAAAGTGCCAATATAACCTTATAAAATCTGAAAGTACAAATCTAACCCTATGTTTTGGTCAAAAGGTGCAGATATACCCAAATTGCACTATTCCGACGTTGACTGAATTTTAAAAGACAAAAATACACTTAAGTTTAAAATTAAAAATTTAATGGCCAATATACCCCTAAGCTTCATCTTCGAACCAGTCGCCACCCGCTGGTGGCCGAGTTAGATCAGCACTTTCGTTAAAAAGACACGGTTAGATAAACACTTTAGTAAAACATATAAAGTTAAATAAGCACTTATAAATAAATAAAAAGATCCTCCTCATTATCTCTACATCCAGATATTCTCTCTACATTCTAAGTCGTACCTCTTCGTCGAAATCCAAAAAAAAATTCCTTTTCCTCTTTTCTGACAACACAGTTCACCCCAACGGCCATAAACGGTCTCTTTACCACCGCTGCCTATGGTGGCGCCACCGCCCATCCACAGCGGCCTTGCCCAAGGTAGGAGTTTTCTGCAAGCATTAGCAAACAGACCACCCCCACTATGTTCCTCCCTTCCTACAAACCCAGAAATTACTCGAATTACATAATACAAGGGGGAAATTGCATGTATTGTCACCCGTCAAGATGCCGAGAAGCTCGCATCCCATTACAGTAACGCTTTAATCGGGAAGTTCTCAAGGGGAAAGCTTTCGATGGAACAATTGAACGAGGCTTTCAAATCTGTGGGATTCAAAGGGAATTTTCAATTAGGTTCTATCGACTACATGCATGTCCTCATCATATTCCAAGAAGTCGAGGATTATCAGCGGTGCTGGATCAAAGGTCAGTGGGCTTTCAATGGTTCAATCATGAAGGTTTTAAAGTGGACGATTGATTTCTCCCCAGATGCTGAATCTTCAATTGTTCCCGTTTGGGTTACAATAAAAAAAGGTCCCCTTATTCTCCTACAACACTGCCATGATTCACTCTATGGGAAATCAAATAGGGAATTTCATAAAGATGGACGCGGAGACAGCTGCTTTGACAAGACCTTCGGCTATTAAGATATGTGTGGAGATTGATGTTAGGAAAAAAGTCCACTCGACAATTAGAATCGGTATTGATGATGAAAATGTAGCTAAACTCCCCACTGAATATGAAGATCTCCATAAATACTGTCACCATTGTAGAGCTATCGGCCATGAGGATTCTAACTGCTTTTTCTTGCACCCGGAAATGAGAAAGCAAGGGTACAGAAAGAAGCTACCTCTGGCATGTTGCCCTTGGATGAAATTGATACATAAAAAAACTATGGATCAGCCTCTAGGTACGTCTTCTAACATCCCTGTGGTCCCAAACACAAATAATACCCTTGTACAAGTCAGTTGTGAAGCTACTGCAAATGCTGCGAAGATAAAAGGGATGATTTACAAATCAGTGCAAGCGGTTACTCCAACTGTCCTTTTCAATAGTGTTGTCACTACTAGAAATGAGAAAAATGTTAATAATAAGCCTAACCCTCAGCAAACAAGGCACCATATGACTACACAGGATTCACAGATTCATAAACAGGCTGAATTGGTAGATAAAGTTGGTACATCACGAATTTCTCCAAGAGAAAAAGAAAAAAATCATCAATGCTCAATTTTGGAGGCAGATATCTAGCCCCTCCCCTCATATTGAAAGCCTACCTATCCAAGTCACTACAGATTTGACTCCAATTAGCAATGCTTCATCTAATGTGGAAGAGGTTTTCAATGAAACAGAAACTAAGGTCCTACTTTCTGAAAATTTATCTGAGGAAAGGTTTGAATCAGTCAGCACAAACACCGAGCCCACACAGAAAAATGTTAGTGCTCTCCCTGTGACAGAGGCCTCCACAGTATCTGTAATCATTCCATATATCTGTAAGGAAAATAAAGCCTCACCAACTGTAATCTCAGAAGATCTGTTCACAAAGCCCAAACATTATGCCAAGGATGATTCAGCCATATATACAAGTAAGACTTCCCTCTCTAATGATTTTCATTTACAAGATAACTCATTTTTCTATTCCTAGCAGAAGAATAGAAACAATAGATTTCTCCCCTTACTAAGGGATGATGACCCGGGAGGTAAATTGAAAGTCCTCCTAGTACCTGAACAACGGGAGGTGTCACAAGAGGAATCCAGACTAGAAACAACCCTTTCCTCTAGCCAGACAGCTTCCTCTTAGGTTAGCACAACAAAGGTGTTGGCATCCTTAAAGATAAAGTCCGCTACTAAGAGCCCTACTTTGCAAACTTATTTTATCCAACTAAATAAGATCATGACAATGTCTACTACAAAAAGCCATCAACTCAGTTTTCAATGTCATCACACAGTCTAAAAATGAAAATGCTTGTGTGGAACATTAGAGGAATGGACACTTCTATGGAAATATTAGAAAGACTAGTATTCAATCATAAATTTAATCTTGTGTGCATAATAGAACCCATGCATAATAATATAGAATGTTCGGGATATATGTCCACTTTAAACTTTAAAAACTATGTCCAAGTTGACAATGGAAAATTTTGGATTATGTGGAATGACTGCCTCACTGTAGCACTTCTATCTGACAATCTACAATTTCTTCATGTCTCAATCCATAGCCAAATACTAAATGCTTCTATGGAAGCTGTTTTTGTCTATAGATTGAGAACTAGAAAGGGTAGAATTGACCTATGGAATGATCTTAGTAACATTTTCTTTCCTGATACTATTTTCGTTGAAGATTTTAATGCCATTAATTCCATTACTAAATATAAAGGACCCTGTTCCCCTAATCTTAGGAGTATTAGGGATTTTTCCTACTTCATAGACTATATGGCACTAGATCATATTAACATTGTTGGCAACTATTTTACATGGACAAATGGCAGGCTAAAGCACACTAACATACAAAGATTGGACGGGGCCTTATGTACTGCTTAGTGGAATGTCAAATTCCCTAATTCATCCATACAGATCTTAAATAAAGCAACTAGTGATCACTGCCTCATGTTCCTCAGTATAGGCAGTACCATAAAATCATCTCCCAGGCCTTTTAGATTCATTAACACATGGTTTAAGAGAGAATCATTCCTAGAAGTGGTAAATAATAACTGGAATATTCCATTAGTTGAAATTGGTATGCTAGGACTCTACCTTAAACTTCTCAGATTAAAAAAATGCTTAAAGTTATGGAATAGAGAAGTTTTCGGGAATATACA
Source organism: Rubia tinctorum (assembly GCA_032355605.1). Lineage (NCBI taxonomy): Eukaryota > Viridiplantae > Streptophyta > Magnoliopsida > Gentianales > Rubiaceae > Rubia > Rubia tinctorum. Next base: position 2,990,755 of record JAULKM010000003.1, on the reverse strand, counting down.
TAACAATGTTATAGAAGCAGAAGAAGCACTGAGAGTTCAGGAAATTGTTTTTGATAATGATCACCCAGACATTGAATTGATCAAACTTAAAAAAGCTAAAGCAGTGCTTACTAGGGCTATCAAAGAACAAAGACATTTTTTGGAAATACAAGGCAAAAATAAAATGGTTAAAAGAAGGTGACCATAACACTAAGTATTTTCATAATGTAGTAAAGGAAAAAAAAAAAGAGTAGATTGAGTATCACTAAAATAAAAAAACTCCACGGGATCATGGATAGAAGATCCCACTGAAATAGAGCAGGAAGTTGTCTCCTATTACAGTGATCTTCTAACAGCTTCTAGAGCACCAGATGATGGAGTTTTCTACTCACACTTTCTATCCCAGATACCTAGAATGATAACAGAGGAAGATAACATTACTCTTTTAAAACCAGTCACACTAGAAGAGCTTAAACAGGTTACTCACAGCATGAATAAACAAAGTAGTCAAGGGCCAGATGGCTTCTCTTCATGTTTTTTCATTAGGGCCTGGTATATTATTTCTTCTGATTTACTAACTACTTGTAATGATTTCATGTCTCACTCTCACATTCCCAAAGGGATTGCGAGCACATAGATATCAGTCATCCCAAAAAAGGACACTTCCTCCTCTTTTGATGAATATAGACCTATTAGTCTTTCTAATGTCACCAATAAGATTTTCTTAAAGATCTTAATGGAGAGACTAAAGCCACATATGCAGAAGCTAATATCCCCTCACCAATCTACTTTTATTCAAAATAGAGATATTTCAGACAATGTCATCTATCTAAAAGAAATTGTTAGATTCCTGGACAGAAAAAATAGGGTGCCAAACTGCATTTTAAAACCGGACCTTAGAAAAGCATTTGAGGGGGTTTGCTGGTATTTCCTTAATAGTGTGATCCTTAGTTTTAGTTTTCATGGTTACTTTATCTATTATATCATGAAGAACCCGTCCCAAGCTTGGTTTTCTGTCTTAGTTAATGGCAATCCAGTTGGATTTTTTAGAACTACTAGAGGTATCAAATAAGGTGATCCCCTCTCTCCCTTTCTCTTTAATCTATTCTCATAAGCTTTCGCAAGAAGTTTATCTTATATATTTTATAATGGAAAAATACAGTATTATTCTCTAACTATAAATGCTATCCCAATTTCTCATCGTACTTATGCTGATGATACTGTTATATTTATGCAAGCTAGTAAGTTAAATCTGATTAGAATGAAAGCTTTTCTAGGAGTTTTTGAGAACACATCTGGCCAAAAGATTAATTGTGAGAAAAGTGAGTTCTATACTAGTAAGAATGCCACAGTGGCTAAAATTAGGCAGATAAAATCTGTCTTAGTCATGAAAATAGGCTCCTTTCCTTTTAGATATCTTGGATGTCCAATTTTTGCTGGTAGGCTTAAATCAGTACACTTTCAACCTATGATTTAAACGATAAATAGGAGGATCAATAACTGGAAGAATTTTTGTCTCTCTACTGGAGGTAAGATTACACTTAGTAATTCCTGTTTATACTCCCTACCTCAGCATTTCTGGGCAGTTATGAAGCCCACAATACATATCATCAAACTCATCAAAAGAAAACTTTCAAAGTTTTTCTAGGGTTCTTCTGTTTTAAAAAGGAAAAAATCTTGAAAAAATGGGGGGATATATGTTTTCCTATAGCAGAAAATGGACTTGGATTTAGGTGTATTTCAACAAAAGTAAAAGCCTTCTCGGTTAAACTTTGGTGGAAATTCCAATCTGCCAAAACTCCATGGACCTCCTTCATTGCATCTCTTCCTCATTCAGCAAAAACTTCACAAAACTGGAAAAGAATATGCCAAATGAATGTTTTTGCTGAACAACACACTAGAGTTATTCATGGCACAAGGGAGTGCAATTTTTTCTTTCAAACTGGACAGATAGAGGTCTTGTAATAGATTTTCTTGATAGGGAAATCTCTGGAATCCCTATAGATTTCACTATGGCTAACTTCTTTGATTATAAACAGACATTCATGCCTGGAATAATTTCACTGATTGACACTTCTTTACAGGTATTTCTAAAAGATGCAAAAACCCATGATCACAGGCAGGACAAACTCATATGGAAACAAGACAAAAAGGGAATTTTCAGCTTCAAGTCTACCTACAATTCTCTCAGGGAACATAGGGGTACCTCTCTTTCTCTAAAAGCATTATGGAACATTAGAATCCTAAAAAAGGCATCAGTGTTTAAGTGGAGAACTATGAATTTACTTTACCTTTTGATAATATTCTTTCACTTTTTGGTTTTCATCTACCTTCTAAGTGTTCTTTTTGTGATAACATAGACTCTCTTGACCATTTTCTGAACGAGTGTATTTTTGTTGGGGAGGTGTGGACTGGTGTGAACAGTTTAATAGGTATCCAAACAGCTATTTTCGTTTCTATCAGGGAAAGAATTTGTTACTGTCTTACAAAATCGGGTTTCACTCCAATTCACTCTCAAATCATTCATTACAGTGTGTCTTTTACTTGCTGGACTATGTGGAAAGCTAGAAATAACTTCTTCTTTGAAAATAAAAAGAGCACGATTTCTCTTTTACTCAGGGACATTAAGAGTATGATTTACAATGCATATGCAGCAAAACCATTTTACATTTATCATGATTTTGACATTGAACTTGCATCTGGTGGCTACTTCCCATCATGGTTGAAACCTGCAAAACCAAACATATTTAGTATAAAATGGAAAAAACTTGTTTCTGGTATTAAATGTAATGTAGATGCCTTATGGGACTCTGTCACACATGAGACCGGTTTAAGAATAATTTTTAGAGATACAGAAGGTTTCTTTATAGCTGCTATGTGTCAATATGCAAATACCCATTCTCCAGCTCATGCTGAGATGCTTGCTCTAAAACTTGGAGTCACTCTATCACAGTCATATCTAAGCAAACCTATATTGAGTTAGACTGCCTCCAAGCAGTCAATATGTTTGAAAATCCTGAACAAGCACACTGGAACCTTTTTGAGCTAGCTGATGGTATTCATACTAAACTTGGCTCAACAAATATTGCATATATTTTTAGACAGGGTAACACAGTGGCTGATACATTAGCCAAGCATGCACTATCTGAAAAATGCAGCTCTACTTTAATTTTCTCCCAAATCCCTGACAAAGTTATTGGCTTGTTAATACTTGATAAAAATGGGACTCCATCCTTGAGAATTACCCAGTAGTCTAGATGCTACTCATTTCGTCTCCTTCTTACCTTCTACAGGACCGAAGTTGCTATTAGGAAATGTGCTGGAACACTCAACATAGGCATTGGGAAGTAGAAGGATTCAACATGCAACTATCAATTGTTTTTGAAAGAATGTCCACAAATTTCTTGGCTGTGATTTTGAAGGAAGATGAGGCAGTGCAAGGCTGCTAAGGAGAGACATTCTCCAATTGCTATTGCTGCTTTGAAAATGGTCCTACATGACCTTAGCATTTTTGTAACTATCAAGATTACCTACATAAACAAGCTTTGTTTCTGTTGGTAATGAAACAATACTCACTTATGAGAGTCCATTATAGCATAGTAATTAGCATTATATCTTTTTCCAAGTTCGGCCTTCTATAAGTCGACACAAGGGGGGGAGGCTCTGTAGCGGGGACAATTGGAAAATAGCGAATACTTATATTGTAATTACTTTATATTTTATTCTTCAGGTTTAGGGTGCCTATAAATCCCCTAAATCTCTACGAGATATTTTTTTATCAAAAATTGTAGATACATGTAATAGCTAACATCTAAAACCAAGCATTTGGAAAAAATAATCTAATTCATACATTAACTGCTCAGAAACACCAAGTAATCCAACAAACCAAAACAAACATAAGTATTCGATGTTCAACACATGCTATAGTGCATACTGTACATAATACTAACTGTCAAAATAAGATGCATAAAAACAACTGAACCCATATAATCCTAGGTGGATAATAGTCTAGGTAAGCGATGTGCGACTTTAAAGGGATGTAGAATGCTTAAAATGAGGTGTCCCAGAAGATGCCCTAGCTCTACCCAAAGCATGCTGATTGCTTTCAAGCTTCCAAATCCGCTTACGCAACCCATAATTTTTATCATAGACCAACCTATAGCATGCTTTAAATCCTTTAATAAGCGAGGGATTCAATTTCTTTGCAACAAAAGTTTTAGTTTTATCCGAATTATGATCTTCACCAAAAACAAAATATATTTTTAAAAATGTCAAACATTCACAAACTTTCTCTTGTACCTTGTTTGACCCTTGGCCACTTGTTTGGTACCGGATCATCAATGGGCTTATGAACCCACTTACGGTAAACCAATATCCACTTTTTCTTTTCATAGTACTACTTGTTGAACCACTTGCATTGCTTCTCTTCCCCTAAAACTCTAACCCATTGATGCCCCTCAAAATTGTAGTTATAAAATTATCTTAAGGAAGATTCTTCACCACCCTCTTCGATGTCCTAAAATACAACACATGGTTAAATATTGCAAACCTGAGATTAATCTTTCTCCCCTCAATGACGTAGTAAAAAAAATCACGAGTGTGGCATAATTTGGCTCACTAATATGCCTGGGTGTTGGTACGAACACCTAATAATAATCTCATAAATTATGCGGTGATCGATGGGTAAGAGTTTAATATCAAAAGTCGCTGGCCTTCCTAGGTTGGCTGCATTTTGACCAAAGTGTCTTACGCTACAATCAATAGGGTCAATGTTGGGGTATTCATCAACAAGTGGTGATCTACCAGTATGATAAACATCGTCTAATGGACCCTCAATGTCCTGGGGCTACACATCTTCGGGCCCTTTGTACGGGCACTTTAATAGTCAATTTTTTTAAACCAAGGACTAATATCAATATCATGGCCTCTAACGCTTGTTGCATAACCACCCCCTCAATTTCATGTAAATTACAGTAGAACCAACAGACCTCGTCGAAATGGGACGGATCATTTAAAATAACAGTTTTGAAAAATGTTGTCAATCAAATTTCATTACAGGATCAGCCAAACCTATCCTATGGTAAATGTTTAAGTCGAGCACATAACGATCCAACAATGTACCACCCTCACGTAAAGTATTGTACCTATCTTGAGCTAGAGGAGAAACAAATTGGGGCAACGCGAAAGTTTGTATTAGCCTGCTTCTTCTCATATCCTAGCGTTTGTAATTTTGGGCAAATGCGTTTGGCCCATTTTTTTCCATATTCGTACTTGTTTCGAACTTGTTACTGGACCGGGCCTTCAAAAAAATAATTTGAATTCGAATCAAAACCTTCATACAAACCCAAGTTTAGTCTTGAAAAGAAACCACAATTCAGAACCTATGATCCGAGCTCTGAACTTGTTACATATTTTCTTAAAAAGTAACCTTAATTGTTAGAAAGAGCACTAGAATACCCGGTTCAATCCAGATTTGTAACCCTTGCTCAGAACTTGTGTTCCGAACATGGGACTTGAGTCGGATATCAAAAAAAATAGTAACTTTAAATTCTAAGAAGAGCACGACATTACCCAATTGATAGTTGACTCCGGATTTGTAACTCTAGTTTCAGAACCTGTGTTCCGAGTTCATAACGCCCACATCACTTCATTAAAATGTTGTAAAATTTTCTAAGTACATCCCCATAATTGGGACTTAGATTAAAAAATTGAGTGTTTAAGGGTTTCACTTACATGTAGGAGGAAATTCCTTAACAAGAACTAAAGGAGAACTTCAAATTTCAAAGAGAGGATGATGTTCCAAATTTGGAACTGCGTCCGTCAGTATTGAAAAAATCTTTTCCTATGCTTGTACATGTATCAGGTTCTAGGCAATCAACAGCACACCAAACTAAGGAAATAAAAGCTAAGATGAACGTTAAAATAAAAACTAAAGCCACCATTGATAATTAGAAACGGTTCCTCAACAAAAAAAACATCCACCATCATCATACTAATGCAATTAAAAATTCTAAGCATTGTCAATCACCAACATAATCTCAATAATCAGTATCTCAATATCTAAATCTCTTAAATCTAAATTTCATGAGCCCTAATCGCTTCAACCTACGATGCACTGCCAATGTCACCATCCTCTTCTCCTTCTTTCTCATCGGAGTATTGTGGGTCAAAGTTTGGCATAGTTTCCTCATCACTCAGCTCCAACTACAGGCTTGTTGACGCTATATAGTTGGCAAGTTATACTTCCATTGCAGCGAGTTCGGCGTTGCTTTTTCCAGATCACCTCGGATACACGACAAGTAGAGGCTTACGATTGTCTTCCGAGAATGCGCCTTACCTACAAATTGAACAACAAAAATAAACATAAAAAACATTCATAGCCATTCCAAAAATGAATAAAGCACTGAAAATTTATAACAAGGTTAGAGACTAACGCGATTACTTAGTCTCTTCAAGTTATTCATCATTCGCTTGCTTTGTAGCCTTAGCGGCTGCACCCGGAACCACCTTCAACACCCACTTGTCATAATCTCCTTGAACTAAACATTTATGTTGGAACTAGTTCATATCATAATTTTCTAACTACAATGACTTGTCTACGAGAACAACCCCAGTTTGATGAAGTAAGCCTATGATCAATCCCCCATAGGGGAGATCCTTCTTTCTACCCACCATTTCCTTTAGCATGTAGTTCACTATGGTGAATCCAGGGTTGATCGATATCCCCTCCATCACAGAATAGAACAACATCAGGGTCCGATAGTGGGCTCACATGCGTGACCTCCCAAGTGAAGAACATTCATGCAGATCCACTCGTACACCAACCCCTGCTCTACAATTAATTCTCTAACATTGTACTAATCGGTTTTCCTCACCCCACCACCGAACCTATGGAATTAATTATTAGCCATTTCAACCAGGCAAAGAGGTGTGGACTCGGTGATTACGGGTCATTGCTTGTGGTGGAATATTTCAAGGCGGACGCCCAGGGTATCAAGACGTAGCTTGGTTGGGTCAATGTATGGGTATTCTAGGAAAGCAATTATAGTGTACATCGTGACAGTAACAGTGAATCCATTAACTTTATTTGAATCTTTATTTGCAAATTTTTTGCCAAGATTAGCATAAAACAGAACAACTTCATCGAAATAAACACATTCCTCTAAAGTTATTAACTTATCTGTGTGTTGATTCTTATAATAACGGAGTATGTAAACTAATGATAGTTCCTCAACATCCCTACTACGGACTACCATAGGATTTGTACACTTGCATATTTTAAGGAAATCGACATACCTCCTCTCTGCTTGTTCATTGAATAATCTTGTAGATGCCCTAGTTTCAGTGTAGGGTTCATGGCTCCAAGTGTTGGAGTTTCCATGGTTGGTTGTCCTACCCCCTCGATTTCTTGAAATTTCCTAGGTTGCTTGATTGACTCTGGAAAGTTACAAAATTGGATTTGTTATGCTACGTGCTTCCTAGGGTTTGTGATTTTCTTTGGTTTGAATTCGATTTGGGGATTTCTTATTTTTAGCCGATTTTGAATGAAATTTTTAAGAAAAATTAATTTGGTAGTTTCAAACTCAAAAATCACCTTTGCATCCAAACACGAACAGAAGACAACATTCCTTAATTGGAAATACCTCCTACCTTTGCTCCGAACTCAGAACATGCATCTATCAGGGAAAAAAGAGGGAGCATTAAATACTTTTCATAGGGTAATTAAGAACCCATTGTTTGGGCGCGAGTTCCCCCCAAAAAACCCTCACTTCAAGGTAACAAAAACCATATTCTTCTACAAAAATCACGATCTCAATCTTCTTCCTCAACACCAAACCCTAGGTAATCATGAATAAATGCTTATAATTAACTAAAATTTCAAAATGGCACTAAAATGTTGTGGGTTTGGTTGTGAAGACTGTTCTTTGGCTTAGGGTTGTTGTTCACAACTTCCTTCCATGAGGTAGCTTGCATTCACTTCTATCACTTGTAGTAATGATGTATGTTGGTCATTATATTATAAATGTTTGTTTTAGGAGGTCAAATGTACATTTTTTGGATGAGAAATGATTGATCATGGATATTTTCTAATATTTAATCATGTATTACCTATCTATAGTTCATTCACTTGATTTGAAATCATAATGACAACTTTTACATTATTTGTCATTATTATGCACTTAAGACTAGGAAAATATGGAAGGAATTGTCCATATCAAGTTAAATTGAGTTGTGGTTCATCATCATTGTGCTATAAGGTGGTAAAATGTCGAGAAAGAGGAATCAGGAAGAGCCACTATCTTCGCCTGGCGGAAACACTGAAACAACCTGTAATGATGAGGAAGATGGGGATAGAACAGAGGAGATAGGAATTGCTAAAACACATTGTAGAACATTAGAAAGAAGAATGACGAGAAAGGAAATGATCATGTTGATTTTTAACATGGTCGACCAATGCTTATTGGAAGAACAAGCTAAATGGTCTAGTTGGGTGGGGAAGGTCGGTAGGACAATGGTTGACCTTCGCTATGATAGTTAGCACGATGTGCCTAGGGAGTATAAGGACACACTGTGGTTGGAGTGCCAGGTAACATGCTTGCTAGTTTACCTATTCAGTTATCTTCTTTGCCTTAGATTTAGTAATTATGTTATACCTTTTACTCCATTATAAAGACAATTTGAAATAGATACTCTGGACATGGGAAAATTACAGAAAAAAGGCAATGGATATATTGTCGAAGAGTTGGAGAGAACAAAATTATACCCTGCCCAGAGGTTACATATTTTCAAAGAAAAAGGGAAACCATCCGTGGCTCACTTACACACACATTCAAGCTAACAGTTGGGAGATCCATTAAATGAGAGCCCTCAAAAACCAAAAAAAATGTAAGTAAAAAAATATGGTATACTTATTATTCTTGATTTGCAAGAGATATTTACGCAGACTTTCTACATCATTACATTGGGTATTTGTGATAGAAAGTGATGGATTTCCGCTTTAAATTATTTCCCACACAGGAAATAACGATTTGAACAAAATGTGTTATTGGCGATTAAAGGGGGGATGACTGAAGAATAGGCTAGATTGATGGTCATTCCTATTGACATCGATCAAATTCATTGGTGTGATATTTTTCTCAAATGTCGTCAAAACAAATAAGGTTATTGTGTAAAGGAGATCATGATGGAATTGTAGGAAAAAGTGGTAAACCCAAAGTGACAATCTTTTATTTTAACACCATATCAATTGGTTGATTATCAGTGTAGTTTTTACTTGTTCTACTCTTTTAACTGGCCAATTCTATAAAAAAATGAAATTGAAGGTCAATTTGTGCCAGTTGGTAAGAACGACATATTATGTTAGGCAACCAAAAAAATCTGACCACCCAAGAATGGCAAGAGGAGTGGGTTCATTCATGTAACAAAGACATACTTTCATAATAATCCGTTGTTTCGATATGAAAAATCCATCTAGAGTTCACACCTTGTAAAAGGAAGCCCAACTACGAGACAAAAGGATAGAGCGTAAAGAAATTTTGATCCGGAACTTGATCAAGCACACCAGTCTCCATTTACCCAAAAATGTAGAAGATATAACTGATGATTGGGAGCCACCATCAATAGGATCACATCATTCTCCGAGTGATGTGGTATTCCTGAACAAGTAAAGTGACTGTCGTTCACCTTCTTGCAAAAAAATTCCCAGAATTGATTATGGGGAAAACACTCCAATGATCAAATCAGCGTTCTTCCTTTAGAGAATTTGGATTTCCCAGTATTATTCAACTTACCTGAGCCAGTGTTGCTCCACCTGTATTTATAGCCTATCGTAGTCGTGGCTTTACATTATTAGGGCTTGAGATCATGGATCGTACCGTGGACTATTTTTTAGTTCATGGATAAGTGCTTATACTCATTCCATCTTTCTCAGTTCACGATTGGATCCATAATCACACAGTTCTGCCTTTATCGGGTTGTGGTTAACACGAACCTTGGACTGAATGGCTTTGTCTATTTGCAAAGTGAGATTAGGCTGGGCCTGGAGGTTAGCAGCCTTTAGTTATTGGGATAGGTATGCACCATAAGCCCCCCAACCACGAAGTCAATAAAACAAGAACCTATGACTATTGCTGAAAGTTCTGTACGGACTGTTATGTTCATTTTTTTAACCGTAATAACATGTTCATTATCATAGCCCCTTGAACTACTTTCGCTAAGTGTTGTGCGTTTCTTGTTTATGTTTGTTAACCTATTGAGTTGTCTAACCTTTGAAATTTGAATTTAAAATTTGAAACTATAAGGATTATGGTAGACTCCTAGCTGTTGCGATTCTGGAGACGAGATTCTCTCTTTCTGATTCGCTATAGAAATTCCAAGATTTCCTCTACTGCCGTTACATTTCCCCCCTTTATAATAGCTTTCATTTTTGTGATTTAAATATGTCACTATTCAGTGCATTCTCTCCATTTATACACTCCCTCCTTTTCGAGTTCCTAAAAAGGTAATTCACTTTTTGTCAGTTCGTCATTATTACTTTCTGTTTCATTTTCTCTTTTCACTTTATTTAATTAAAATCTGCATCCTTTTTTTAAATCTTCATCTTCTTCTCTTTTTCTTTATTTCTCTGGTATTCCATCACACTCCATTAAACTCATAAGTTCCTCTGTTCTTAATCTATTTTGCTTTTTCTAAAACGATTTTGTAGTTGTATATTTGCAGGGTGTCTCTTCTCTAGTAATTTTATGTTTCAATCTTGGTCTAGAGGTTGTCTGTTTGTTTTTCCGGCATATTATCCGTGTTCTTTCTTTCAGTTTTTGCTAAAAAAAATCTTTTTCAATTCTGTAGCCTTTATCAGTTTCGCAGGTGAAAAACTCATCTGACGAATACACCCTTTACTCGGTCATTCCAACTGTCGAGTTTGTTAGTGAATTTACTAATAATTGTGGTGTATGGCGTATAAAGCTTTTCTTTGTAAAAATTGGTAATGGGAGAAAACAAGCTTTTTTAGTATGGAACTATAATGTTCCTAAATAAAAACTTCCATAGGCAGGGGTTCATCTTAATGCTGAGTCTGAGGTTGTATTAGCACTCAACGAACATTCAATTTTTCTTCGCAACGCTGATTTTGAGAGTGATGGTGTTTGTTTTTTGTTATTTTGTTGTTTTCCATTGTCCTACTTATTTTTCTCTCTTACTGTTCTCATTGTCCTATTATCTCTGTGTGTTCGTCTGACTTGCTTTGTATCTGAATTGCAAATATGGATTTAACCAAGCACTCCTATGAGATAAAGTATATATCTCATAATAAAGTTGAGGAGCCAGAAGCTATGACAACTAAAATAAATGACAACACTGCAATTATTGTCTCACAGGAAAATGTAATCGAAGCTAACTCTCAACTAGTAACTTTTGAGGCTATATCTAAAGAAAGTGGGGAGGTAGCCGCTAACAACACCATTGAAACCTCCTAAAAAGGAAAAAGGATCAAACAGGTGGATCTTTAGAAACTTTGAAGCCTCTTAAGAAAATGGGGCGTATCAGCCATTCTCATTCTAAGCATTTTACTCTATCTAAATTGTCGCTTCATGAGACAATGGTTGTGGTATGTCTTAAGGGCATATATGATTTAATTTGGTATTTTTTTATTACGATGTCTAACTGCTATATTTGTTTGCATATGTTTGAAAATAAGGTTGGTGAGAGTCTTAAGCTCGTCGGTGAACGAGTTGCCATGTTCGCTATGGGAGACAATTCAATCTTGGAAAAATGGTTGGTAGTCGAAGCGAAATGCACCACTCTAAATCTCTCTCTTGAAACTGCTAACGGGAGTGTACGCTCTGCTGGGGAGAATCTGCGTTTCGAGTTAGAAGAGATGTGGACTACTGGTTCTGTTTCACTTGGGTACCCTCATGTTCTTGTTGATCGGCTTGTGAAGACGAAGTCTTTCTACAATTTGTTTGAACATGTTTCTACCTCCGCTTGCAACGTCAGGTACTGCGAGGCTCTGGTCAAACTGCGAGGACTAAATCCTTCGGTGAAGGCTTAGAAACTACCTAAACCGGAAAATCTGAGAAAGTGCTAGAGGAGTAGAAGGCTGTACTTAAAAAGGATTTATTTATAGCATTTATGACGGTGGCCAATTTTATGCTTTGTTGTCCCACCTCGCCAGTTTTCATTCCTTTCCCTTTATCGCTGAGCTAAAGAGCTGTGAAGTTGATAATTATGATGGTTCTCGCGTTTCTAGGGTTCCTACCAATTCTGATGAAAATGCGAACATTGAGGCCAATTCAAACATTGAGGTCTCCACCTTGGATGCGAATAAGGAGGACTCCATTGCCATTGCCTGACCTTCATTTTCTTCCCCCTCTAATGTTAGTGGATCTTAGTACTATGGATTTTTTTTAAATGTTAATTTGTAATTAATAACAATGTTCGATGTATGTTTGTAATTTTTGTACTATGATGGGTATTAATTTTGGATCACCTTTATAATTTTGTGAGTTCTCATCGTATTTATTTATATGCAAGGTTTTGATATTTTGGTTGATCATTAGTTTCTGAAACATCTTGACTGGTTGGGATCTATTATTCATTTTTGTGATCGTCCTGGGTTTATGTTTTCTTATCCATTTTGTCTTATTAAAATGGGCTACTTAGTCTCTATCCGAGGAATATCTTGAGCTTATTTCTGCTAATCGCTTTTCTAACTTAGAATCAATTCCATTATGTCTTGGGTGGCAACTTCTTTCTTCCCCATCATCTCCTCTTCTTTTGCAACATGCCCTTGTAGAATTTTTGTACATGAAGGCTATAGCATTGAATCTTTCGATAAGGATATACTTTGTAGTTTAGTCAATCTTGAATCTGTCGGTGTATAAATGTGTTCGATAAATCTTCTTAGCCGTGTCCAAGAGTGGTCGATATCGCTGGGTATTCGCTTGAAGTATATATCATTCAATATCAATAACCTTGAAGTTGGATGGAAGAAAACTTTAAAGGATACCCAAGATGCTTTCCGTGGGTTGAAAGAATTTTGTGCTGAACAGAATAACTTTATTCAGCATCAACAGTTGAGTATGGCTTCGAATGCTGGTCAGCAAGAGGTGGCTAAGAATTAAGCTACAAGAAAGGCTCGTGAAGCTCATCAAAAGACTATGATTATTAATAAGTAGTGTTCTCGTATCGATGATTTATTAGATCGATTGAATAAAAAATAAAATGAGTGTGATCACATCTCTTCTTGTTCAGCTGGGTGGCAAAGTAGATATGATGAACAGTTCACTATCAATACTCAGCTACATAGTGAGAATGATTAGCTTTGTGCTGAGTGTAATTGTCTTGACACACGTGTACACCAGCTTTAGCAAGCTTGTGTTGATTAAAAAGATAAGCTCCAGGCATTTCTATCATCATCTCGCAGTTCTACTGGTCGTACAGACTTAACGATGAATATCGGCGGGCAGAGGTATAATTTATCTGAATCTGTTAGGTTTCATATCCGCTAACTAGAAGACAAAGTGCAAATTTTGATGGCTAAAAATAAGAGTAATCAAGATACTGTTTATGTTATGAACATGCAGCTTGACCGCGAGGAATTTGGCCCTATAACTAATTTTAAGGCGTGCTATGCCAGGTATCTTGGTCATATGGAACGAAGTCTCTAATGCGGAATCCGGCCTACATTTATATGAAATGGCGTTATGACAATATCCTAGATAATGAGCGCAAGGATGAACAATCTCGCTGTGTGGCTGAGCAACCTCATCGTCGTGGTGGTTCTTCATCCTCTGGATCATCTCGCGCATCAAGGCACATATAGTTTTTTTATATTCAATGTACTAATTTATTTAATGTAATGTTTAAAGTAGTACTTCTATTTTATATTCACTTGTATTTTGTAATTTAGTTCATTCAATATCTATCACCACAAAATGTTGTGCTTTTTGCATTTTCCCTTGTACGTTTGTTTATGCATCTAAGAGATCAAATGCTTTCATGCTTAAGTTTTTGAATATTCACCATGAGAGGCTGTATAGTTTATTGTTTATTTCATCACTGATATCGCTGACATGTTTGCCCTTTTTCTAAGATCTATGGCTTGCAAGATTAAGGGTTTGTATTGTCCGAACTTGGAAGGTCTATTTCTTACTTTTGTAGTCTTCGTGGGTATATCTGCCTTTTTGCAGGATCTATGGCTTGCTTAGTTAAGTTTACAAAGTTGCAAGATCTATAGCTAGCAAACTCGAGAACTTGTACTATGTGAACTGCAAGATCTATTTATTGCGTACGTCGCTATTTTTGTAGACATATCTGCCTTCGTACAAGATGTATAGCTTGCGGGAGTAAGATTGCAACGTTTCAAGATTTAGAGCTTGCAAAATCTAAAAGTTGTAATTTGGTGCGTCGCAATTGGTCAGACTCAATTGTTTGCGATGTGCCATAGTTGGCTATCATTCAGAAAGGACATGAAAAGTGTTGCTTCCAAAGATGCTTTTTGATATTTTTAATATACGGCCGCGATAATATCGCTTTCAAAACAAAACAAAGATGCAAAAATCATCAATGATCATCTCATAGCTTCTATACAATTGGATTTTTTCTACCCTCCACCTTAGATCTACTCATAAAACTTTTTGAGGTTAATCACATGCCAAGTGTTAGGGACACTACTGTCATCCAATCTTTCTAACTCATAGAAGTTGGATCGGTGCACTTTCGTTATCTTGTACATGCCCTCCCACTTTAAGCTTAGCTTTCCTTTTTCTTCTTCTAAGCTCACTTCATTTTTTCTCAGCACAAAATCACCAGTTCAAAATTGCGTCTCCTTGACTTTCTGATTGTATGCTCTAGCCATATTCTCTTTGTACTTCACCACTGTGATCATTTCCCGTTGTCTTTTTTCTTTGAGTTTATTCAAATCCAACCTCATTTTTTGGGATTATCCTCTTCCTTGTATCTTTCTACTCAAAGGCTTGATCACAGTGGTGAAGTACAAAGACCAAAGTGTATGGTGTTTCTCCTGTTGGTTGTCAAACAGTTGTTCTGTACGACCATAGGGTATTGGGTGTCTCGTCCACCCAACCAGTCACTTTTCTTCCAATACTTTTTGGATACCCTGAACTATGGTTCTGTTGGTTACTTCCACCTGACCATTTTCTTAAGGGTGGGCTACCGATGTGAAACTTTGTGCAATACCTAACATTGAGCACCATTCCGTAAAGGCCTCACTTATGAACTGTGTACCAGAGTCTTTGACTATAGTTTATGGTACCCCGAAGTGACCAACTATGTTCTGCCAAACAAACTTCCTTGTTACTTCTGTTATGAATCTTCCCAATGGCTTTGCTTAAAGTAATCGATTGCCACAATTAGGAATCTAGGAGGTCATCACTGTACCTCTCAAAGACACTATTTTTAAGCCCTAAATTCTTACTAAATACAATTAAGTAGATAGTGGCAAGTTGGGGTCGTCCACAGAGAAGGGGGATTTTCCAAAGCATTTACACATATAGGGTTAGATAAAAACCTATTTATAGATATATACATACATACATATACATATATATATATATATATATATATAAGCATGTAAAGAGGGGAGTTTTGGGTTGGTTTTCCTAAGTTATGAAAGTAAAGACAAGACAACTAGCAAAGTCAAGTAACTATACTAATCATGCAACAAACTAATAAAAAGGATAAAAACTACGAATGACAAAGCCTTGGGGGCAATAGATATCCGCTTCCGAACCTCTTATCTATCATTGAATCCACAACCTATTTACTACTTTCACTACTTATTGTGAAGATAAATCTTCTACCCTTCTTTGATAGTAGTTTACAAGAGTGAATTCGACATCTCTTGCTAAACCTCACT